>CM061048.1:45575715-45622281 GCA_030762985.1 Adelphocoris suturalis
TCAAAATTAGCTGATTATAGGATGGGTGTAATGAATTTTATCACAAACAACTCGTAATTAACCCTGGAATGTCCAGGCTAAATTTCCAACTTTGGTGGGGTGTGTCAAACCCCAACTTTGAAAAATGTTGGAAAATTCAAAAATAACTTAAACTTGAATCAAATTTTATTTTTATTCTGTTGTCAAGAGTGTAAAGAAACATGAAGTAGGTACCTAAACCCCTGACGAAAAAAGTAATAATTAGGCAAACCTCACGCTCTGGAGAAAAAAATAATAGCAGAAAGGTACCTCATTGTTACAAAATTTCAATATAAAATTAGCACATTTTCATTTAAAAACAAAAAATAAATAAATAAATAAAATCTACAAAAGAATTTTCTGAGATTAGCTTGAGAAAACCCAAGAACTAGAATGAAAAGGTAACGTAAAATTGGCACCAAGCAATAGCCACCCCTTTACAGAAGGAACATCGAACTAGTTTCTCCAAAACTGTCACTTTTGACGCTTCTTCATCGGAGGCAACTTCTTGTAACTCGACATTATCTTCCGTGTTTGAATTTTCTCCACCAAAATATACGTCTTCTTCCTCCAACTGTTCCAACATGGATCAAATGTCTTCAGGATCCCAAAACTTGTGTTTTTCAGCAATATCTAACTATGAGCCTATAACAAAACTGTGGGAACGCCCACAAAAAATAACACTTGCTATAGAGAAAATCACTAGCGGTTATCTCCTCCGATGGGGTTTGTCAAACCCCAGGCACAAGGAAAGTACAACACTACACAGAAGTAGTGTTAAACGAACGTATTAAACTGGAAAAAGGCTGAAGCCTTTAGGAAGAAGTGGGGAGGTGATATAGAAGGGGGCGAGAAGAGCCAGTCGTGCGGGATTCAACATGATAAACTGACTTCAAATAGCGATAGGGGTTTGACAAATCCCACGGGGCATTACAGGGTTAAACAACTGGTTGAACAATGGCGATTTCGTTCCTTCACTACCGAAGGCAAGGAAGTTTCGGTATTCTCGCGAGAGGTCAAATAAATTTAGTTGTCTTCCGAAATCGAAATTCTCCTTCTATTGATACACTTCAGGGCAGAAAAATTAATTTTGGACCATGCCTTTCACTCAGTGGGTCTATGCTAATTCCATGAATCACCCAAAACTATGCTAATTTTGAGTCCAATACTGATGAAATGTTCGGTGATTGGGCGGGATAGCTCCTAGACAGTACCATATACCTCATTCTGCCGTCACATGAATAGTGATGTGTGCACTAGCGCAAACGTATATAACAAAAAACTACTATTCCATTCATTTCATTTGATCTATCTGCCCGATTTAATTTCAATTCGGGTGGTTGTTGTTTATAAGTTTTAGAATGGTGCCCTTTAAATTTTATCACAAATGGTTCAGATGAAATTAGCACAAAAGTGAGTTTCCCGGCATATCAGTATCTTCCGTCACGATCTACCACCGGTCCGAGAACGTTCAAATTTTTGTGCATTTCGTTGCGATTTGTTATTTTAACTATTGCTCATGTGCAAACCTGCAACAGCTTAGATACGAAACTCCGGGACTAATAGAGAGACTATGATAAAACGGTCAGGAACTATGCCGAACATCCTTCGTTGACATTCCTACGGTTGGTAAATGGCGTTCAATTAATGGTAAGGCATGCACAAAATACAATGAATTTTCTGGGACACCGATTTTTCAAAATCAGTCAGTCCAATGTTGTCTTGCCCGAAGTATAGCCTGATGCAGTTTTCCAAAATGAATATAGCAGGTGATCCTTAGTTGCACGACTCATAATTCGACTGGAACCTGCTCCTCAGAACATATTCTGTCGTTCAAACTTGATCAATCAACTGTCTTCTCTCTTGATAAACCTAGCACTTCAGTTTGCGATTCACTTATCCTTTTCCTTCAGTGATATATATATATATAAAAGTAGTATCCGAATATTCATCCTGGGCCACCGACTTCAATCTCTGTTGAAAATGCTTTTCTGTTAAATCTCTGATAAAAATGATTCCGACTTCAATCTCTGTTAAAAATGATTTTGTGCTAAATTCTGTTAAAAATGATTTTCTGTTAAATCCTGTTAAAAATGCTTTTCTGTTAGACCCTTGATAAAATTTTTCAACACAAAACATCAGAAAACACATTTTTTATCACAAAACATCAGAACCAGTGACTTTTTCATTTGGGGGGTATGTTAAAAGGATCTCTCCAATAAAAATAAACATGTCTCATCCATTTTTACAATTTTCACTTAAGCATATCGAATTCATTGAATGTTTCGCGTATATCGATAGAGATAGAGATATGAAAGTATACAGGTTTATTGAGCAACTAGTATACGGAGAAATCTCAGCTGATAAAATTGCAAATTTTAAAACACAGTTGAAAAAATGTAGGGGTTGAAAAATTCGTAAATACCGTTAAGAAAAACAATACCAGTATCTCCGAAAAAAGACGTGAAATATAAAAGGAAAAATATTAAAGAAAATATGTTGGAGAATTACGTTATTCGTAATAATCGAGATAAGAAATTTCTACAAGAGTTGAACGTAAAGATTTTTTTAAACATGATCCCAGATAAAAATATAATTGTGGACGATGGTAATATTATCGATATAATATTACCTTGATATTCGTATTCGCGCTTATCTGAAATTTCATCGTCTTTTGCAACTCCGTCAGTTCGTAGTATTCTGAGGGGTAAGTTAAAAGGATCTCTACTATAAATAAAATGGAATACTTTAAAGCGTTAAAGAGAACTCGAAGATGGAAATTGTCTTTTCCAAGAGCGAGTGGCAGGAAGTATCTAAATCTGGAGAACTGACTGATTATTTCGTGAGGAAGTATCATAAGTTTTTGGATTTACCAACTGTGAAACGTAACTTTCTCAATGGAAAAAATAAACTAAACTGAAAACATTCTAAATTTTACTCCTTTCAAAAATATTAACGTTTGCAAAAATTGTGGTGTTAGAGTACTAAATGGTAATATTTGTTTTGAATGCATCGAAGAGGATAATCAAAATATGCTAAAAGAGTGTGCACAGTATATTTACATTTGTAAGATAATCTGTAGTAAGAGGAGAGATGGAAGAGGAGATGTAAAAATATTAGGTTTTTATATAAGATTCTTATAAAAATTATAATTTAGTATTTACTTTAATCCTACCTATAATTCCATTTTCTTTCTCGTTTTGTGTTTTCATAAGTTCCTTCAGATGATCTACGAATTATTCTTTTCCTATTCCAATTTTATGATGTCCCCAAGCAAGAGTATCCATACCATTTTCCAGAATATGCCTTTTATCATCGTAGGCACTGAGCGCTTTCTTGTTCTGTTTAATGGTATAAATATCGTGCTTGTTTGTTCTGAACATCATTTGCGTTTTGTAGATCGGTTTCTTGGTCAACAGACATTCTTTGAAATCATTGAATTTAATGTCCTGTTCAATAACGTTTTTCTTGATCCCTTTCGCTTTCTTTGTTTCTTTTTGATTCTCGAACGTTTTGTGTGCGTAAAGTTTCGATCTTAGTCCGACAAATTCCTCCATTACTTTTCCACTCATTTCATCTTTGAATTTTCCAAGTACTTTCTTGTTCACTTGAGGTATACCGTAGACATTTTCTTTCGGATAATCGGATGTATCAAAATGATCAATCATGTTGTTTTTTATATTCGAGTAAAAGTCTTCAGTCTTTATATCCATGATCAGACTGTCCGTGTCACAGTACATCAATTTGACATTTTCTCCGTATTGTTTCTTTATCGTGTTGTAATAAAAATCGTACATTAGAGTTTTTGAAATGTCCAAAATACTCATTCCAATGTAGATTGGTTTATTGAAAAGAATTTTGGTCTTTTTCATGTGAACTGCTGCTCTAAATTTTCAGTGAATATCGTTCTACGATCAAAAGTTGGTTTTGCTATCAATAATTCCAGTTTCTTTCCGTTTGACATAATTTGATATCGATTCTTTGCCTGATATTTTCCATCGTTTTTCCGAATACACTGTTGTTCATCAATTTGAAAAATTCCTTTTCAAAATCATTTTTCGCTTTCGTTCTCAGTTCCGTGTTGAAGTCAATGTACACTTTCAACCAATCCGATTGATCAAACTTCAGAACTTTGTGTATTTTCTTTAGTTTCATCCCCATGCTCAGACACTGTTTCAAATTCCTGTAGTGCAAAACGTATCTATCTTTGTTGTACAAAGTTGTCATCAGTTTAGGTAATTTTGTATTTCCAATCCTGTTTTCCGGTGCAAGTGGTAGATCCGAGTGTAAATCGTGTAGTTCTTTAGGATATTCCAAGTCAACTTCCAGAAAATAACCTTTGGAGACTCATCACTTATATTTTCAACATCTAAATTATCCATATCTAAATTGTATAAGTTCTCTATCCATTTAAAACCACCATATGGTAAGTATTTGGACATTGCCCATCCATAAAGGTTGTTAGCGTCTACGTACGCTATGTAACTCGAAGGTTTAGCTGGGTCATATTGTTCACCCATGTACTTATTGTTTGCTTTCGCGTACCTGTTACTACATTGTGATATTCCACCGCGAATTCCTTTTTCTATCATTAAAATTTTATTATAATCGGTCAACAGTTCCAATTTAACTTTACTCATTTTCAACATACAATCCCATGAGAATCCAGGTGTTGTGTAGTACCATGCAGGATCTAGTTTGTACGTTTTCAGGGAAATATCTCTGAAATTCTCCATCACATCTGCAAGCTAGTAAAATATCACTTTTGTTGTAAAGCGCGGTGAATTCCCACATGTTTTTAATACCGAATTTTTCCCAAACTTCTTGTGCATTTTTATATTTCGTTTTCTTTTACATTTTGTTTATTTAGATGGCTGTAAAATTTCTCTATAGGTGGCAAACAGGTTTCATCGTACCTTTCCGAACTATCCCATGTACTCATATGGGTAAGCTAGTTTCCTTGTCATCAACTCCAAGTTCTCTGTTCCAAAATGTTTTACCAGTTCCTTAAATTGATCTTTCGTTAAATTTCCCCACTAGTTTTTCCAAAGAGCTTGCTAGAAATTTGTACGAATCCACGAACCTTATTTCAATTTTATTCATTACTTTGTTTCCTTTCTCATTCAATTTTCCAGAGTCGTACCTAAGAATCTTTGAAAACGAAATGTACTTTTCCTCAGTATTTGGAATCAATCGTATTTCCCCTTCATCCTCTCCGAGTTGTTTTATAAATAAGTGGGCATCGTACCCAGCCAGGTTGTGGGAAAAATACAGGTACGAATCTCGGACATTGATACTCCAAATTACACAGAGAATGGGCGGTACCTCTAAATTCTCCTGACAAATGGTCATGATCTTTTACTTTTATACAATTATCAGGTATATTTGACTTAAAAACTTCTAATTCTTCAATATATATATCTGCTTGATTGTCATTCTTTTTATCAATAAAGTGTTGAATTGTTTTTCCTCATTACATCAAGTTTCTTTTCTAACATTGGAGGCAATTCGTTTAAACCTCTCTCACAAATGTGACAAGATTTAGCATTTTTGAATTCCTGTTCCTGTTCGTTTGTCAATGGTTTCATGGGTACAATTTTATCGTAATATTCTTAGCAATGTGTAAAACTTCCTCTTTCAGTTTCTGATAAAATACTTTTGGAGAATCTGGACCAGAATATTCGACTGGAGGTTTATAATATCCGTTGGAATACTTTATGTAATATGAAAAACTGCTAGCTTCGTGTTTTTGGAATTTTATTAGTGAACGCATTAGTTTCATCAGGTTGACAAGTTTGAAGTTTGCTTAGAAAACTTTCAAAAGTCCGAGTAGATAACGAATGGTTACTTTCATGGAGCGTTTATAATTTTCAAATTGTAAAACATTATCGTAAGTTCTGGTAGTTCTACTTTAACAGCTTTATGAGCTCCACAATATTCTTTATGTTCGTTTAATTTGAACTGAGTTCCAAAGCTATTCAAGCACATTTTACACAAGTACCTTCGTTTGTGATCTTTTGTTAGCTGACTATGACCAACAAGTTTCCATAAGTCCTTGATCCAACAATAATGTTCAGTTTCCTCGTTTTTCAAGTAAAACAAGTCAATGTGCCTTTCCTTTTCCTCTTTTCGTTATTTCCAAGGGTATTATAATATTTTTTTCATCCAGACAGTAAACATTTATGGAAATCCCAGTTCTTTTCTCAAACTAATTTTATACTCGTAAGTTTCATAGGAAAACTGATATCTTTCAACGCTTCATCAAACTCATGTTCCCATGTTATGTAATTTCCTATTCTATACGAATGTTGGTCAGCTGGATGAAGTGCAGACAGAACAGACCAAAGGAAACATTTATTATCGTCATTTTTCACATTTATAATTGCTTTCCTATATTGTAGAAAATTAGGGAGTGGGATGTAAGACGATCCTCTCAAAGGAGTGTACTTGTTAACGTTCAGTTCTAAATGTTTGATTTTGTGAAGTTGCCATTGAGATCCTTTTATTTCGAACGTTTCCATTTCATTTAGAATTTTCTGTTTCTTTCCCTCGTAACAATTTGGTACTTCTGCTGACTGCAATATTATTACGTTTTTAGTTTTGAAATTGAGTTCATGATACTCCATATTATTTTCGTTAGTCCCTTTTTTAAATTCTGCGATTAAAACTACATTAACTTTTAGTTTCATTTCTCTAAGTTTCATGTTGATTAAACCAGTTACGATTTTTTTAATACTGTCAAGAAATTTGTAAGCATCTTTAAATCCTTTCGTATTTTTAATATCGTAAGTCACTAATCTAGATTTAAATGCAGTTTCCTTTTCTCCAACTTCAGTTCTCGGTTCTTTGCTTTTTTCAAATATTTTTTCACTAAAATTAAATACTTTGTGCAATTTCCTCGGATTTACAAATACAGGTTTCGCTTTCCTAGATTCTTTGCTTTTTTCAAATACTTTTTCAAATATTTTTTCACTAAAATTAAATACTTTGTGTAATTTCCTCGGATTTACAAATACAGGTTTCGCTTTCCTAGGTTTTCTGATAGTCATTGTCCGGTCCGGGTCGTTTTTTTCATGGCGCTTAGACTTTAGGTGTCTAGCCCAATTTTTATAAGTAGTGCTAACATCGCACTTTTCACAATGTCTTCTCGCATCATACATTTTATTATAGAATATATTCTTTTAACTAGCCCCTCATTTTTTTTTTTGAATTCTTAAAGGTGGGGGTGAATCGCCCTCACCTTTTTCTTTTGTCTATTATAGTAGAGATCCTTTTAACTAGCACGGTGGTTGTTTAGTTTACCATGGAATCACCAAATCAAAAATGAAAAAATACATGCATAACATCAAGTTTGTGGTAGTTTCGTTATTGTTAACCGAGATCAAATTTTGCAGCTCACATGTGAGCCATAAAAATTTCGTATGAAATTAGAGCCGCAGTCGGGTTTCCGACCTCGGCTTTAAAATTATGAGCTTTCTTACGTTAAACAGGGGGAGCGAATCGCTCCCCCCTCTTTAAGAGTTTTAAAAGAAATTTCTAAGTATTCTCGACTTGTATTCGTCTTTACATCGGACCCGTCGAATCGACGGGTCGATGTATTTACTGTTTAAAAATCAAATTGACTTGTATTCGACTTTAACGTTAAAGAGGGTGGCCAAATTGGCCACCCACTTTAAGAGTTTTAAAATATCCCTATAAATGTTCTCGACTTGTATTCGACTTTAACGTTAAAGTGGGTGGGTCCGATTTGGACCCACCCACTTTAAGAGTTTTAAAAGAAATGTCTAAGTATTCTCGACTTGTATTTGCCTTTAAAGGTGGTGTCTACTAGACACCACCTTTACGAATTGGGTTTTAAAAATAAAAGTGTCTTGTGTTTGCCTTAATAGTGGCCCCTATTTAAAAAAATATATATTCTATAATAAATAAATAGAAATGAATAGGGAGCAGCTATTGAAAAAACTTAATTTTGAAAACAACACGAACAAGCTTTCGAACTAGAAATCGGAAAACCTTACAAAATTATAAACTTTGAATTTGTGTCAACGAAATACTCGTGGGAGGCTGTTATAGCCAATCTAGGAGAATTTAGAGTGTTCATACCAGAAAGATGTATTCAAAAATTTGATAAAAATGAACTCCAAGCTCTAGTTGAGTACGGTGTTTGCTTAGTGTACCATGGAATCATCAAATCAATAAATGGGAGAGACATGTATAACATCAAGTTTGTTTAAAAACCCAATCTATTAAAGGTGGGGGCGAATCGCCGTATTATACTAAGATTTTTTCAGAATTCAATTTCCCTCTGCATGTTTTTAAAACAGTTTCATAATCTTTTCCGTTTGAAAGTTCTTTTAACACTATCAAAGACAGATGTCCACAAATTGGAGGATCATTATACTTTTGAATTTGTTCGGAATTGTAAAAAATATGTTTATTTTCCAAGTATTTTACCAACTCTTTAGGAGGTGGTGCGTTTCCATAGGAATCGAAATAATATTTTTCTTTTTCGGATTTTTTAAAATAACAAGTCCAGTGACTACCATTTTGATAAGAATTTTCTAAATTAATTATTCCACATTCAACGGGTTTAGATCGATCAGGAAGTTCATCTTTCATGAAAATACCTCGGAAATGTTTTATTTTAAAATTTTTCGCGAAACGATGTAAATCTAAATTACTCAAAGGTTGGTAGTTTTCCGTTTTTTTCGTTTTTTTAAACCGGACCCAATACTTAAACTTTTTGCTTTTTGAGCTAGTTTTTCCATCTCGAGATTATGACGTTTTATTTCCGCTTCTTCAGCAGCTTTATGTTTCGAATCTATTACTGAAGATGCTACTGCAGCACCTCCACCTAATAACGCTCCAAGTGCTCCCATTCCTGCAAACACCAATGGTAAGAATCCACCGTGTGATTCAATTGTAGTTGTTCGTAATCCAAAGTTAACGTAATTCCTTTCTTTTCTCCTCTCGCTTTTTCAAATGCTTTTGATTGAGTTTCCCACAGTTTGATTTTATGTTTTCCGTTTCCTGAAATTTGTTTCGCTGTCAAAAGAATTGTAACACTTCTGCGCTTCTTGTAAGCGGCTCGCATTTTGGTTAGTTGATTTTCGGTTAAATCTATTTTTTTCGTAATCATAGTTATTTTTTATGGTAAATTTTTTTAATAACGAACTCTCATACCAAAGGATCGTTTACTCATTGTAACTTCCTCACCAAAGGATTGTTTACTCATTTCAACTCCCATACCTTCAACTCCCATACCAAATACTTGTTTACCTTTCATTCCACCCATCACTACAGCTGCAGCAGCTTTTTCTTTCCAACTTGAATCACTCGCGAACATTCTTTCTTTTGCTACTTCCTCCAGTGCTTTATCCGCTATGTGTCTTTCTTTCACGTCTGTGTGATCTCTGTAAAATATATCATGTAGCTTACAGCCTTCGTCCAATTTATTAATTCCAGGATCTCCTCTTTTCAATCGTTCATCTAGTTTTGTAAATGGGCCACAATAGTTGTATCCGGGTAAATGCATTTCAGGTACGAAACCATCTAGTTTATTCAGCAAAGTATTTAAAACTCCGGATCCACTTTTAATAATTCCTTTCGGCAAACTGTTTACAACTTTCATCAGATATTCTATTCCTTTGGGATTATCTATGTTTTTTTTCCAACTGATCGCTTATAAACTTTACAATTCCTAATTTTTCATTGTGAAAATTGTTATTACCAGCTCGTTCTTGTGCGTGCAAATAGAACAAACGCTGTAGCAGCTGTTGGAGGTTGTCAATGTATTTAAATTCCACTGGATTTTCAGAATATTCTATCAAACCGAACCAACTTTACTTGCTTTGATTTCTTTCCAAATAGGTGCGATCAACTCTTTCCATTTTTTCCCCGTACTAGACTTTACTTTATTGGTAGTTGGATCGTTCTTTTGGTATAGAGAGTTCGTTTGAATGAGAATTTTCTTGTAAACTTTCAAATCCTCTTGAGTGTATTTATCAGGATCAGGTCCTAGAGGATCAGTTAACAAACGCCATAATCCGTGAGTTCCTTTGTAAGTTTCATTTTGAATGATGATTGTATCTCCATTTACTTGAATTTGTTTGTCTCCTATATAAATTTTGTCCTCATTTCCCCATATACCAAATTGTTTATCATCCTGTCTGATGTAAAGTCTCGCAATAGGACCAATTCCTTTCGGACCAACGCTATTCGATGGGGTTTCATTTCGATCAACCATATCCATGATGCTTGATAAGCTACTTCTCGTGTTTACTACGGTATCATCTGACGCAGTATCAACTAGTGCAGAAGCTCCTTCGTTTGGATTAATGTCAAAAGTATTAGTTGGTCCAAAAGTTACAACTTTCTTTCTAGGAGAACTAGTTGGCTTGTAGGGAACAATTTCTAGTTTCTTTATGATGTCTTCATCAGCTTGTTTCACAGCATTTATTACTTCATTTACTTTTTCAGTGATGGGTGCAAACATCTTTTCTTGAGTTTCTCTTTCGTTAAACTTATCTACTCTAGCTTCTCGGAAAGCACGTCTCAACTCTTGTTTTTGTTTTTGAATTTCGTTAGCTTCCTTGACAGTCATTTCTTTTTTAGGTTTTTTCAGGAAAATTCTATTTTCTGGTTCTGAATCATCAGGTTGATTACGAATTTCTCTTTCGTTAAACTTATCTACTCTAGCTTCTCGGAAAGCACGTCTCAACTCTTGTTTTTGTTTTTGAATTTCGTTAGCTTCCTTGACAGTCATTTCTTTTTTAGGTTTTTTCAGGAAAATTCTATTTTCTGGTTCTGAATCATCAGGTTGATTACTAGTTTCTGAATCATCACGAGTTTCAATCTTTTTTTTAATTTCCTTACATTTTTTCAACAAAAATTTTTCTAAATGTTTTTCAGTAGACATTTATTATAGTAAAAAAAAAAATTTTTTTTTTTTTTGTCGAATATTTAAATCCAAATTTAACGGTTATTTTAACGGTTATTTTAACGGTTATTTTAACGGTTATTTTTAAACGGTTATTTTAACGGTTATTTTGATCGTTTAACGGTGTTTTTGACCGTTTATTCACCGACTCGAGAAACGTTTTCTCAAACTTTTTCATGTATCGACCGTCTTTTAATTGTTTTGTTAGGGTTATCGCTAGAAATCCAAAATCATCGTCCCAACATTCGTTGTATATTTCTTTGAATCGTTTGAAAGTAAAATCTGTTCCAGCATACTTATCGTAAATCACTTTCATGTAATCTGGATCTTGCTTGAAAATACACAGGAAATTCAGATTGCCTCTAATCAACTGTCTATCAACTTTAGTGAATGATTGAGTTAGATAAATGCAAGAAATATTCCTGTGACGCCCTTTCGCGTAATAATCTTTTATAACTCGTTGATGTTCAACATTAACACAATCATCGAAAACTACAAGACTGTTTGGTAGGCATTCATCTAGTACAATTAGTTCGTCGCAACTATCGTAAAAATGCACTATTTTCATTTCAAATTTAGCCTCTATTTTTTCACTATTTTTTCTCAAGCCTTTATAAAATTCTTGTTCTAAAGTTGTGGAACATATGTAGAGATTGTCATGGGGAATTCCCCATGGTTTAGTAATCAGGTTGTACAATAGAGTGGTTTTTCCACATCCGCTTGTTCCAACTATTAAACATCGAAGAGGAAGCGGTAGTAATCCATTATGAACTTTGTTTGATTCAAATGGATGAGGATCAATATTGTATTCATGACTCATTTTATTTATTATATATTATATAATAAATAAATAATGTTTATAAAAATTTCAGGAGATACAATATGGTTTGAGGAACCGATTCCACTCGATCCGAATAAAGAGTATCAGTTGGGCATGTCAGCATTGATGTTTACAACTAGGAAAACGTTTGAGATAAAAAACTTCAAGTTTTCATTCACATTTCCTTTCCCCGATGAAACTTACGATGATGTGCATGAACTTAATGGTGAATACACAATGAGTTCGTTCAAATCCGAGTTGATTAGTCATTTGACTAGTTTTCAAAGTATTTTGTTAGCGAAAATAGATACTTTGAAAAAGCTCGAAAACCAGACGGTAGAAATACCAAAAGATAAACAAAAAGATAAACAAAAAGATACACAAAAAGATACACAAAAAGATATGCAGAAAGATATACAGAAGATATACAGAAAGATATACAGAAAGATATACAGAAAGATATACAGAAAGTTAATCCGAATAATTTGAAATTCAATCTCGAACACCTAACTGACGATAGTTACAGAATTGCTGCTAACTTCCCCATGGATATGAAAATTATAAATGAAGGTAACTTTTGTGACATATTCCAATTGAGAACTTGTTCCGATAATTCATTCAAAAAGAACACCAACTACGTGTCAAATAACAATGCTACTCAACTCGTATTTTCGAGTAAAATAATCGAATGGCATTGCAACATTACGGAAAACAGCTTTACTAATCACGAGGAACACCCACTTTTGCACGTTGAACATGAGTTATTACACGTTTCTTTCATAGAGAAACCACTGTCACCTAATACTATTTACACGGAAAAAACCAAAGAAAGTAGTTTTCATTCCACTAAGAAAAGGACTGAAAGAAATAAATATGATAAAATTGTCAACAACCACGGGAAATAACGAACCCATTCGATTCAACGATATTAAAGCTTACTTGTTGCTGAAAAGTAATTAATTTTTTCATAGTAAATAAAAATTATACATTGATACTTTTTCAAAGTACGTTTGGTCAATTCCATTGAAAAAGAAAAACGGAATAGCAGTTTCAAAAGCTTTCAAAGACGTTTTGGAAAATGTGAAATTTCATAACCATTCTACCCCTAAACTCCTTCACACGGACAAAGGTTTAGAATTTGAAAATAGACTTTTCAAAGAACTTTTAGACGAGTATAACATAAAAATGTATCACACGGAATGTTTAGAAAAATCCGCAATTATAGAAAGATTTAACAGAACTTTGAATCAGAAAATGAAAATTCGTTTCGAGGTGAATGGAAATAAAAATTGGATCGATATTCTACAGGAATTAGTTAATGAGTATAACAAACAGGATGTTCATCGTTCCATTGGAATGGCACCTGCTCAAGTTGACGCGAAAAATGAAAATGAAATCCTGAGATATTTATTTAAAAGAGTGGAAAAAATGAAAAAAGAAATTTAAAATTGGAAATCGTGTAAGAATTACGAAATCGAAGAAAACTTTTGCAAATAAATATGAAGCAAATTGGACAAAAGAAATTTTTGAAATAGCTGAGATTTTAGGAACGAACCCTGTTACTTATAGAATAAGAGATTTAAATGGAGAGGAAATTCAAGGAAGTTTTTATTCTGAGGAATTACAACTCACGAAATTTTAAAAAAAATAGGTTTTAAGTCAGTTTTTATAGGGATTCCCTATAAAAACACAATGTATAATTATTGTAAGTCTAAGTGAATTAAAGTCTAAGTGATATTAAATGAATTCCCATAAAAAAAAATCAAAGGAAATTTCAGCAAAATGTCCCAACTTAACCGCACATTCCTCTGGCTTCTTAATTTCTACACAGCATCCATTCTGAACGATCTCTACCTCTGTTTATAAGAGGGGATCTTTGAATGGCGCAACCTTGCACGACTTCGATGGAGTTTCAAGTCCATGAGTCATTTCAACTTGGCTTTTCAGTTACGTTGAAGTTTCGGTTTTTGCTGTTTTTAAGTAGAAATTAAGAGCAGAACAGTTAAGGAAGGAAATTTTGACGATAAGGTCGACTCTCACTCCCGTCGAGGTGGGATTAGATTAATTATTAGCTTAAAGGGCTCATCAGCTAATAACGACATCTAAAACCTCGTCGAGAGTGTATCCTCACTATTAAGGAAAAAAAATTTCTCGGTTTGAGGCGAGCATCGATCTCACAACCTCTCTATTATGAAGCGGGATTGTTACCCACCACACCAAAGCGACCAGTTGAAATGAGAAACACGTTCCACAGTCTTGGATAGTAAATTCCAAGGCTGAATGAGGTCAGTGAGGGGGACCAGAAGCGTCTCGCCTCTTGACTTGGGGTGATGTAACCGGTTTCTGATAATAATTCGCCTCCCCCCCGGACACTCTCTCTCTCTCGCCTCCCATATTAACTAACCCTCAAACGGTAGATTGCGCATGCAGCACTATTTTAAAGAGAGATCGAACATTTCTCTCAGAACAACCTTGTTCAATATGTTTTAATGAAGATCGACGGGTCCCGGAAAAAAAAATATTTTTCTATAATAAATAAAGAGATATTTATTAGACGACGAAGCATTAAATTTATGTGAAGAACATGGAGGTTTCTGGAAGTTTGTAAAGACACCTGAATTTCAATTTTATGAAAAAAACCTTGACGCACTAGAGAATATTTTACATGAATTGAAGGAGTATAGACTTAGTAAATTGTTGTTGAAAGAACGTTTATTTGGTGTCGATGGTAAACCACCACTCCATACAAAAGAAAAAGTTGAAGCAGACCTTAATAAAACAAATATTAAGGTTCCTAAAAATGCCACTGAACATCAACTTAGAAAAGTGGCTTATATTGTGTATAAAGCTATACTGAAGAAGCAGTTTGAGGATAATTTTTACGCTTGCTAAAGCTCAGAATGCTTGGGGTATGAAGGAGATTTTATTTTTAATGAGCTGTGTTCATTAAAAAGTTCTTAAGGAAACTTTACAATTCTCTTTCTGAAAAAATACCATGTAAACATGGTATTTTTTTATGGCATTTTTTTAGGATAGAAAAATGATTTTTTATGACATTTTTTAGGATAGAAAAATGATTTTTTATGACATTTTTTAGGATAGAAAAATGATTTTTTATGAATTTGTGGTGATTGGAGGGAAAGGGTTATTTATATAAAGATTTTCTTTATATAAACGATAAAGAAATTATAATATTTACTCAAAGTCAATCAGAAAAGCCTTTGTCTTTTTATCAATTCCTTTATAAATAAGTTTTTTGGGGTGATTTTCCGGGTCGTTTCTAACATGTTCAAGAAGTCGACCAGAAATTGTCTTGGGTAAAAATAAATTTAATTCACCATTTTCAGTATTAATAGTAACAACAACAGTTTCACCATATTCCGTATTTTGTATACAATTTGATAAGAGATCGTAAGCCCCCTTATCCAAATCTTTAAACGACGAGTAGTTAGTTTTTTTGGCTGCTTTTTTATAAATTTCGATCGATGCCATTTTTTATTATAAAAGTTATTCTTTTAACATACCCCCCAAAAAGTCACTGGTTCTGATGTTTTTGTGATAAAAAAATGTGTTCTGATGTTTTGTGTTGAAAAAATTTTATCAAGGGTCTAACAGAAAAGCATTTTTAACAGGATTTAACAGAAAATCATTTTTAACAGAATTTAGCACAAAATCATTTTTAACAGAGATTGAAGTCGGAATCATTTTTATCAGAGATTTAACAGAAAAGCATTTTCAACAGAGATTGAAGTCGGTGGCCCAGGATGAATATTCGGATACTACTTATAAATATATATTGCAACATTTTGGCACCCATACAACATTGAAGTTAGGAGGCACCCTCCTTATCTGCTGGTGTATATATGTATTTTATGGTGTATATTGCTTCAAATGACCTCTAAAAACAGCAAGGTATACTTTTTATTTCATTTCAATGGTTATTTACTGAATCCATAATGCTATACTTGTGGCACCATTCTTGAGAATTTCAAGTCACCGTCTATGTGGCAACCATACAATATTGAAGTTAGGAGGCACCCTCATGATTCCCTGGTGTATATGTATATAAATAAATATTCTAACATTGTGGCACCCATACAATATTGAAGTTAGGAGGCACCCTCATTATTCCCTGGTGTATATATTTATTTTATGGTGTATATTGATTCGAATGACATAAAAAACAGCAAGGATATTTTTATTTCATTTTAATGGTTATTTACTTAATCCCACAATGCTATACCTGTGGCAATCTTCCAAAAAATTTCATATCACTATATACAATAGGGTGTCTCAACTCAAGTAGGCAAGACTTCAGGGATCGATTCTACAAGTAATTTGCAACAAAAAGTGCCTTGTAAACTTTTCCTTTTAGAGGCTTCGTTTCCTAGTTATTTCTTTTCTAAGATTTTTTTCATGTTTTCAAACTTACATCACAAAAACACCTCTAACTCCCCAATTTGTCGAGTTTTCTCAAATCTAAGGATACTGTTGGAAAGAGCGTTAAATTTCCTATCATTCTGATGTAAATTTCAATTTTTTTGATTAGTTCTAGTTAGTAAAAAAAATGACCAATGTTCAACATTGAAAAAAATGTAATAACTGTCGATTTTTCTTCGTTTTTCTGTCCTCAGTATGGAAGTTTTTCAACAAGCGCTTTCCAGGAAAAAACTTCCTCAACCGGTCAGCTTCCCAACTGTTTACCAAAAAAAATTTTCTTATGGGAAGTTTTGGGAGAAAATAGCGTTTGAATGACAAAAAACGTGATTTTGTCGGTCAAAATCAACGTTTCTTTTTTTTTTTTTTTTAATATTTCATGATACACAGCTGTATTCGATGATAATACAGTACATATACGATGATATACTTATACTTATCTTTCATTTGAGTACCTACTCAAATGAAAGATAAGTATCCGAGGAATAATTTTGAAGCACAATTGACTGAGGTAGCCGGTCGTATTATCGTATTTTTCCGCCTGCCCCTCCGATAATTATCTAATTTTGCTCAGGTAGATGAGTTAGGTAGAGGCATTATTATTTTTTTTTTGGTTTATTATCGTCGAATACAGCTGTGCATAATGAAATAAAAATAAAATACTTAAATTAAAAAAAAAAAAAAAAATGAAACGTCGATTTTGACCGACAAAATCACGTTTTTTGTCATTCAAACGCTATTTTCTCCCAAAACTTCCCTATAAAAAATTTTTTTTTTAGTAAACTGTTGGAAAGCTGACAGATTAGGAAAGTTTTTCCCAAAGAGTGCTTGCTGAAAAACTTCCACACTGAGGAGCAGAAAAACGAAGAAAAATCGACAATTTTTACATTTTTTTCAAATGTTAAACATTGGTCATTTTTTTCACTAACTAGAACTAATCACAAAAATTGAAATTTACATCAGAATGATAGACCATTTAACGCTCTTTCCAACGGTATCCTTAGATTTGAGAAAACTCGACAAATTGGGGAGTTAGAGCTGTTTTTGTGATGTAAGTTTGAAAACACGAAAAAAATCTTAAAAAGAAATAACTCAGAAACGAAGCCTCTAAAAGAAAAAAGTTTACAAGGCACTTTTTGTTGCAAATTACTTGTAGAATCGATCCCTGAAGTCTTGCCAACTTGAATTGAGACACCCTGTATATGTGCCAACCGAGATATACAATTACAAATCACGGACTAAGTGGCGACCACTTTGATATCTGCGACGTTGCCAAACCACCTTCAGAACAGCAGACAAATCAACCATTTTATAATAGCGGACAAACAAGAGCGAACCAAGAATTTCACAACTTCCATTGGTCTTCCTGGGTTCTGTTGAGGTAAACAAACTATGGTCAAAGATCCAGAGACTGAGCTTCAGGGAAGGAGAATGTTTAAATCTCGTAGACTTTTAGTTTTGCCAGCAGATTAGGTACCTAGATAATTTAATTTTGTAATTCTATATCTTCTTTTGTTAGTGCAGGTACTAAACACGCTGAATGTGGATATTGAAAAAACCACAACCAGCAAGCAAAATTTTTAATAAGCTTTGAAAAGGCGTAGGTATTAAATGTGCTCCAATTTTCTCAACAAAATGTGAATTATTTTTCCCACAGAAATCGTTTTGGGTTCTATGAAACCTGGATAAAAATTTCTTTTCGTGGAGCTACAGCCAGTAAGTGAAGGGTCTTTTTATACCTTCCACAGTTACGGCCAGATATAAGCAACTTTCGTCGTTAAGAATGTTTAAATCTCGTAGACTTTTAGTTTAGCCAGCAGATTAGGTACCTAGATAATTTAATTTTGTAATTCTATATCTTCTTTTGTTAGTGCAGGTACTAAACACGCTGAATGTGGATACTGAAAAAACCACAACCAGCAAGCAAAAATTTTTAATAAGCTTTGAAAAGGCATTAAAGGTATTAAATGTGCTCCAATTCTCTCAACAAAATGTGAATTATTTTGCCCACAGAAATCGTTTTGGGTTCTATGAAACCTGGATAAAAATTTCTTTTTGTGGAGCTACAGCCAGTAAGCGAAGGGTCTTTTTATACCTTCCACAGTTACGGCCAGATATAAGCAACTTTCGTTGTTAAGAATGGCCAGAACACCACGGAGATCACTCCGGAGGATTGACCAGTGCAGATTGTGTTTTCGAGTCGAAATGGGGGGGTATGTATCCCCTGATGATTTATACAAGAATTTCTCGTTTAAGAGTATAGGATAAGTGAAACAGTCGCGAAAGTCGTGAAGCAGTTGGGGGGGATAACGGAATAGCACCTGAGTACAATACTATGTAATCAATGTTATTTCTTGGTGTCATTCACCATAATAATTATCACTTATCAACTCCCTACCTATCTAATAAACCGTCTTTATGCGTTTTTCAGAAAAACATTATCTCGTTTAAGAGAATCGTTATTTTTTACGCGGAACCATCGTTGTATCACCATATAGTACATTGGTGCACAACTAAGTGCCGTCCTTCTCACCGGAGAGAAAGAGTTCATCCCCATCATTATGGCTCCAGATGTTTTCCATGGATCTCACAGGCATGTTTTTTACCTTGGTAATATGAACATTCCTCTTAAACGATGGAAATGGTAGCGCAACTACGAGGTTCTACCTCGGCTAAATATTCTCTTACCCCCAGCCCATCATTACACTTGCAGTTTGTGTGTATTGCACAAAAGGTGAGAAGAAACATTCTCCTCCGTAACTTCAAGATGTCTAAAGAAATGGAAGTTTTAGTGGACAAAATTCCTAACTTTTCAATTTGGAGTACACGACCTCATAACGAAAATGAAATAGTATATTTGTGGGTAGTTCTTGGTTGCTTAAGAACTAGTAGGTAACACTTAACCAGATATACGAAAGAAAATTGTCTATACGTTTCGAGACAATCGTTTGAAATTCCAAAAACACGTTCTGACATTGTAAAAAAAATATTTCAGTTCCACCTTTGCCGAATTCCCATCAATACAATCGTCCGTAGAACGTGATCAGCAATTTCTAACCCACAGGGGCTCCTAGAAAATCATCAAATCTATGAAAAAAACTGGAAGACACAAATAAAATAAAATGAGCAGTTCTAAAATTCCAATTCTTATCCGACCTTAATATCCATGCCCCTTTTGTAAGAAGCCCTATGGAGCGAGAAAATGTCCCAGTTTCAAGGTATCAAGGTCATGATTAACGTAGTCAAGTTACCCTTTTGTATGGTTAATGTAAAAGCCGTCTACCGGCTGCCCACAAACTCGAAAACTGTCCTTCACTGACCGTTTGCATGTATTGTAAACAGTTCCGCAACTTCCACCTTCAATATCATCCTGGACAAAAAAATGGAGATCGGCGTTTTTGACTTCGCTATCAGGGTTCAAGTTGATAACTGACACACCGTTTCGATCCGAATTTAAATCTGCATAACCATCGGAAGCAAAACTCATGGATCCCTCCAATTTCCGTCTGGTTTGGATGCTAAAGGACCAACCTCGATCGGGAGCATCTCCAACCTCATCTGCCCGTAATGCCAACATCTCCGGATGCAAAATCAGGCTCGACAAAGTTCATATATCTACTAAATTCTACGACGCACGATGTTATCTCCTTCCTAGATGACCGTGATCGCCCGAGGACAGGCGATATCAAAAGGAGGGACATCAAAGTACTTTTGAGACATTAAAAAACTTAAAGAAGAGCATAGAGTTCTATGCTTGGTGTACTGTGGTCGAATGTGAATTACAAATTCATTTTAAACCCACCACAAACTCATAGGAATTATTTTGGCTGTTTCATCTAAATTGCTACAGGTATTTCTTATGCCTACTGCAACATCCGCGTCACCTTCCACTTCCACCCTTATCAACTTCTTCACAACTGCGTGTAAATGCGGATGAGGACATGCACAACTAAAGGGAGGAGGCATCTACCGAGCATTTTGCTGGTTCGGGTGTTATCTTGCTGTCGATGCACCGGCCTAATTTTCCCCTTCGACACCGCCTCATCTTTTAATTCAGCCAATGTACAAGATATAGGTGCTAACCGTCAATGCCACTAGGAGCTCGGCTGAAAAGGGAAACTGATCTATAGAAACGGACCAATTATTGAATTTGTTAGTATTCAATTGAGTTTGTATAAGATATGCACGTCTACTAGTCCAAAACGATGGCGACAAGAAAAACAGATCTCAATTTGCGAAAATATGGCTTACAGCTAGAGGAGGAACCATATCGGCCCTTAACACTTTCATCCATGGCCAACTGAACCATGGTCGTCTGCTATCTCAAGGTGGATGGGTGTTACATGCAGATGTGGTTGAAATATAAGAGTTTGAGCGCCCAGAAACGACTGTTTTGTTGATCGCTGAAACTGTGGCCCATCATACCAGGATATTGATAGGTTACGTGAATTCAAGTCTGCTACCTTAGTATCGCTAGGTCTTTGCTACGGACGCAGTCCAAAAAACACAAATTTTGGGTCAGCAATCGACTTATTGGTAAATAAATGAAATATGAGTCAGATGTACATGTAGATGTACTGTAGTTATGCAAATCTGCCACTCGAATATCGCCGGTTCGCCAATGTAGACGTCGTTCAAAAACACTGATTTGGATTGGGGTCAAAAAGAAACTCGTAGGTATACATATTACTCAAATTACGGCCAATATTAATTGGTTCAATAGGTAACTTAGAAATACACGTCTGCCATCGAAGCGTCACTGGCTTACTGGTGAAGATGAAGTCAAAACACTGTAAATCCTTGACACAAAGGTTTATTATTTTCCATTACAGATAACAAACCTGAGGCAGAATCCGTTGGTCAAATACTGTGAATCTGATTGCGTACTATTAGAATGATATAATCAGTCGTTATTGTACTATATCTGATCTGATTTATATTTTGATTTGATTTTTAGCGCATTTTCTTTTAAGAAAGAAAAAATGAGCTATTGTGTTCACTTTGTTCGCTGATGCTGTATGTATGTCCTCTTAAAATCGTTTTAAATGCCACTTCCCGACGTCCGATTTTGATGAAACTTGGTATGGGTGTAATCTGTAACATTGTGGAAATGAAGATGTGCCAGGGGTTGATGACGACTAAGAGGTCATTGATCAGCTGATTGAGCTCCCAAGCCATTTTGTCTCTAATTCAACGCAGGAAACGTCTACTATTTCACGCGGATCTCCTTACAAGAAAATACGCCATCATGTGTCTCATTTTGTGAGCACTGATCTACTTGTTTATTATTTTTTAATAACACTATCCCCCTCCCCCAAAAAATCAAGGTCATGCCCTCACGACACAGGTACTGGTCCTGGGGGTTAGTATTACACGTCTCCTTCTCAAAAAATAGACGTCTATGTGAAAAACGGGCTTCGGATTCGGGTTCAGTACCTTCAAAAACCCCACAGTACCAGCTTCGCCTTCAATTTTTTTTTTTTTTTTTTTTTGCAGTGTAATAATTTAAATAATTTATAGTATTGACATGGGTTTCCACTACTTCACTACTCTCCAGTCTGTGTGTCTTATCAAATGAAAGTCGTAGGACATCTAATTCTATATCTGAATTTTATATCACATGTCATTTTATTTCATTTTCATGTAATACATGTAATGAATTTCATCTCATATAATACATGTCATTTTATGACGGAAAATTCAAAAATTGTCACTAGACCGCTCCTTCTCTAACACGTGATAGTTTTCTAAGGAAATTATTATTTCGTAAAATTATATTTAGGTAATTCACTAATAATAAAATTAGCGAGACTAATTGAATTCTGTATTATAAGGATATTATAATTAAATTGCATTTAAGATTGAGTAGTCATGCCAAAATTAACCTTATTTAGACGAACCACCTCAGGTGTACGACGGGAGTCGTGTGTGGACAATTTGTATTTTTTGTCATAAATGCGCTAAAAATAAATTAAATTTCCTATGTTTGGTACCATTAGTTACAAAGTTAGACTATTTACGACTTTCATCTAATGTTTTTCAATTGGTGTGACAGTTTCTGAGACTAAAGCTCTTAAAAAATCCAAGTGAAACATTTCACCCAAATTGAAAAAAGTGCCGTTTTTTACAAGCGGTTGCATGATTACTCATATTTCAAATTTTAATAGGTTATTCTACGTAGAATTTAACTGCCGTGAATATTAGAAATAGATGTTTCCTTGCTAACTAGCTTAGTTTTGGCGTAAGTTCAAAAATATAGAAAACAGTTCGAAAGTTGCGATGTTTTTTCGCAATAGCTTAGGTCGCCCAAGTAACTGGAATAAGCACACTTGGGTTTTTACTATACATGTTGACTCTAAAACTACGAAAATCGAAACAATCCGACCTTATGTTGAATGTCGCATTTGGATTTATTATTTTCAATAATGAACCTTTGTATTTTGAAGATAAATCAACTTTTTTTCTCCTCTATTTACTAGACAATTTACTAGTAATGTGACATTTTCGGTTTTTTAAACATTATTATTACCTATACAATCATTTATTTTATTTATAATTTTCATCACCATTTATCACATTCATTTGAAATTCCCAAATCTCGAGAAAAATAGGCAAGGAGACTAATAATTCCATACCACTTGACGATGAGAAACAAAAGAAATTGAATCTCAACTCAAACTCAAATATTCATAAGGCATTCATAAGACTTCAGATGTATAGATCCTGTAAAGTTAAGTTGGATCACATCCATCGAACTATAGGTATATCGAGGTATGTCGAATTATAGGTAGGTATCAACACATAATTGAAGAAATAGTAAGAGCAGCTATGATCAAGTAGGCACTGCACAGGTACCTACATACCGACATTTCTTAAAGTATTGTTATACATTTTAGTAGCATTTTAAAATTTTATTTATATTATTCTTTTCCCCAAAATTTTAGAATTGAAACATTATTTGGAGCACTGACACAGTACAAAGCATGAAACGTCACTTGTCCGATAAGTGCAATCGGACACATTCCTTTGCACAAACAAGACGGTATGGAGTCTTTGGGCATTGCTGATTTCGTCACGAAACGAGGTGATAAGTTGCCGTTTTTGATTTACTATTTATTCAAAAGCGGCAGGATCCAATTTTGAGTGTAGTCCCAACTGCCAACACAAAAACGTGTTATTTTTAATACATCACTTTTCATTAATTTCTCTTCTCATGTTCACAGAATAGCTTTTGTTTTTGACTGGTACGATGAATTGTCCATAAAATATTTTGAGTTCAAATTATGATCGAAAGGCTACGAAAGTAAATAAGTAAAAATAGTAAACCCACGTAGAAAATCCCTAAAATCATTAGTTCATTTCTATATACTTAGCGAGTGAACAGAACTTGACCCGGTGAATCGTGACAGTTAGTACCTACTCGGAAACCAGGGACAAAGTGAAAAGTCACGGGTCCAGGGGTCTATCGTTAAATATCAAAACCACGAGTGATTGGCTGCTACATCGTTACTGAAAGCTTATGCCGCACAGCTCACAGCGGTCAGGAACTTGACAAAAGTTCGGCTGCGATGCCGACGAAAACCCATGGTGAATAACGATAAGAACTTCGCCTAAGAACCAACCACGGTATATGTGACGCCTATTTGTTCAAAATCGGACAACGGGAATCCCCACAATGTGGAAAATGTGGTCATCCAGATGGAACTCTACGTCACCTGATAATGGATTGTCCAGACCATGAACGGGAGAGACACCTTTTTTTTTAATATTTTAGCCACGAAAACAAATGTAAATTTGGAATTTTTATCCATTTTATCATCAAGGAATATCATAATTTATAAAGAACTTTTTAATTTATGTTAAATTGTAGTATTAATATATGAAAGAAAATTGGTTTACTTACTACAAGCCTTGAATTGTAAATAAAAATATGTATGGCTGTATACAGAACGTAATGCCAAATAATAAAATTAAAAAAAAAAAAAAAAAAAAAGTACCAGAAAACCAAAAATTCAAACCACAAAATCAAAGCGGTGCATCTCCAAAAACGGCGCATGAATTGAGAATGTATCGGTTACAACACATTTTTTGACGTTCGATTATGACCCAAGCACAACAATAGGGTGGTTCAAAAAAAAAAAAAAAAAAAAAAAAAGTTCTGGGATTTCTTGTCCCCATTTTTTTTGCTTCCTCGGTATGTCAGGATGACACTCCTAAATTTTTAACAAGAAATATTAATCCTAATCACTTTACCTGGGTCGATTTTGGCCAGTTATCGACCGCTATCGTAAATCAACCTCTAAATTGGTGGCGAGGTGATGATTTGAAGGACGGATTTCAATTTTTTTTTTAGGTCAATTTATGGATTTTCGCATGCGCTGAACACGATGAACTTATTTATTTTACGCTCCGTCCACTAGTTATCCGGTAAACTGGCAGAGGGCGCTGCTTGAAGATCAGTAAAAATCGAAAATTTCACCGAAAATGCTGTCCCCTGGTTAAGAATTGTACTAGAAACATGCTATTATGGTCGGACAATATACTTTGGCATGTTCTGAACATGTTTCCGTTTTTTACTATACTTTTCCGCCGATGATTGCTTCGTTTATCGGCCATATATATCAAATTAATAGTAGGGTAATAGACAAATTCACCCTAATTTCACTGGAAATTATGTCGCGTTGATAATTTAAGCTCCCGAAATACCTTGGCCGATAAAATTTATTTGGTATTTTCCAGGATACGCAGTACAATGCCGTTGGTAATTTGGCAAGGACTTGAACCGGCATTGTACTTATTCGCTTAACGACCCGATACCATTGTACAAGCTTTTACACGTGACCGATACGCTGACAATAGGTAACCCTACTCTCAAACGATCCAATCACAGTTGACCCTACTATTAATTTGAGATTTATGGCCGATAAACGAAGCAATCATAGGCGGAAAAGTATAGTAAAAAACGGAATCATGTTCAGAACATGCCAAAGCATATTATCCGACCATCTTACCATGTTTCAAAACAATTCTTAACCAGGCGACAGCATTTTCGGTGGAATTTTCGGTTTTTACTTATCTTCAAGCAGCGCTCTGGGGACAAGAAATCCCAAAACTTTTTTTTTTTTTTTTTTTGAACCACCCTATCGTTGTGCTTGGGTCATAATCGAACGTCAAAAAATGTTGTAACCGATACATTCTCAATTCATGCGCCGTTTTTGGAGATGCACCGCTTTGATTTTAGGGTTTGAATTTTTGGTTTTCTGGTACTTCAGTATCGTTTTTCACCATGGGTTTTGGTCGGCATGGCAGCCGAACTTTTGTCTAGTTCCTGACCGCTGTGAGCTACAGCGGTTTTCCCTGCCCTTCATGCTTTCACAGGGTGTGTGTGACACCACAAGCAAAATTTTGACTAAAATATCTGAGGTGATTACCTTAAAACACTATAAACCAATAGACGCCTAGCCTCACTTGGAGTTGGAAGACAAATTACAGAAACTCGGCTAAAAAATCTTGAGCATTTGTACTTAACGTTGATTTAAAAAAAAAAAAAAAAAAGAGAGAGAGAACAGCGCAGATGAGGCTAGATTCAATTGGCTGACGAACCCTCTCAGTATAATTGTAAACTTTTCCTGTGTACACTTTAGATGCTTCATTGTTTGAGGTAATTATTACTTACATATTTTTGGTTGAGTGCTTTCGATTGTCAACTCTCAAAACTGGATCCTGCCTTGAGTAAATATGAAATCCAAAAAGGCAATTTATCACCACACCAATTTGTTTATGCAAAGGAATGTGTGGAACGTTCTCTTACTCTTGTCGAAAAAGTTACTTTTCATGCGTTTTTCAGCGTCAGTTCTCCGGAGAATGTTTCAATTCTTAAATTTTATTAAAAAGAATCATTTAAATAAAATTTAAAATGTAATTAAAATGTAGAACAATGCTTTACTACATAGTGGCACGTAGACGGTACCTATGCAGTGCCTACTTGAATATTTACAAGCATGTTCTTATTATTTGATCAATTATGTTATGTTGATACCTACCAATGCATGTGGTCGAACTTTCCTATAGGTACTCAGTGAATCCGCATTATCGGCTAATTGTTCGTCTTGTAAATTTGGATCGGAAAGCGGGGGTCAAACCTGCTTCCTTCGTCAATAACTATTTCATAGCAATTTTCACAGATAAACGCAGTTATATCATTGTCATCAATAAAAGATTTGGTTGATTTGCTACATGCTTTGTGGATACTGGTTCCGCAATTTATCATTTAATAATGATTAACAGGACGTTTCCATTTTCCGTTTCCAACCAATGCGTTAGTAGGGAAGTGTAACTCCCTTAGTGATAGCAGGAAAACAATCGCCACTTTTTGGAATGCTCTCATTTTATCACAACATCTCATGATCCCTTAGCCTCTGTAGTGTCAAGAAAAGCTGATTTATTACGGTAAATTATTATAAACTAATATTGTTAAGTAACCACATTGAACTAATAATGTGTAAAATTAATCATTATTAAATTATGTGACTGTAGAACGTAAGTCTATCGTTCGGTTTTTTTTTTTTTTTTTTTTTTTTTTAATACATGGTTTAATGTCGTTCTTACGTATTCCTTCTGTTATTTTCTGGCAAAAAAGAGTAGGCACTGATCAAGAGTTACATTTCCAGGTTGATCCCTAGGGGTATTATCACATTAAATCTCAATTTCGGAGAAAATAAATTATCGTAGTTCATAAAAACTATATCCACGATGACCAAACTGTTTTGCAAAAGAAAACCCGTACATTTTATAGAAAAAATGGGAATATTTCGAACTACTTCCGAAAAGTCGACTGCAGATAAACAACATTCACAGCAGGTTAACACAAATGAATGTGATAAATGTGAATGAATAAATTAATGTGGTAATTGGTGATGAGAATTATAAAAAAACTGATTAAGATATTATTAATAATAATAAAAACGGAAAGTTTCACATTACCTGTCTCTAGTTAACAGAGGAGAAGAAAAAAGGAATTTTTTTCAGTTTTTACCTTATTTTAAATTAAACATGATAATTTTAAAAGTATTTTGCTAATAACCAAAATATAGCTGGTTTAAAAACGAATAATTTGAGCCTAAAAAACGATTGTTTGCGTTGGGCCATTCGTAAACTAGTAGGGTCAAAATGGAACGCGCTCCCATGCGCTCTTGTATCCCCCCTACTTTCCGCGACCACTCGCGGCGCATCATCCATTTTTGAGCAACGTATAACTAGGTACTGGAATAATGCATAAAAGATGTTACTTCATCACGTATGTACCATCTTGAAATACTTCTGTGGAGATGATCTTGAATTTTATTTTACTTTTTGTTGCATAACTGGAAC
Source organism: Adelphocoris suturalis (assembly GCA_030762985.1). Lineage (NCBI taxonomy): Eukaryota > Metazoa > Arthropoda > Insecta > Hemiptera > Miridae > Adelphocoris > Adelphocoris suturalis. The sequence goes on from CM061048.1 coordinate 45,603,300, forward strand.
TTTCTATTCCATTCCAGATTTTCTAAAGTCCCTAAAATTCGCCCTAAATGGATGATATTACGTAAAAGAGGACTATAAAAGATCATCTAGGGTCCCCTAACACTCCTTGAGAGTATTCGGTCAATTAGATTCAGAGTTTCTCGTGTGTTAACAAGTTGATATCAATAAGGAGATAAAATGCATGGCAAACCTTCCTAGAAACCTCTACCCAACTATCCTCCAAGTTGGAACTTGGATCGGACCAATAGATCATAAGAAATCGACGTTGTTAGAATCTGTCGTTTGCGAATGCGCGCACCCTATTGTTGATCCGACAACAATGCAATTTAAAGGGAACCATCAAGAGGCTAACCCACACAAAACCAGAAAATTCCATAAAATCAGTCCCTTAGTCTCCGAGTTTCACAAGTGTCAAACAATTTTATTTTTGCGCATGTACAATGGTCATTACTCAATCAATCGCAATAAAACTCATAGAGCATATTTCTGATACGTATAGCCAACTACCCTCCGGGTTTGAACAAAATCAAACCTATAGATCGTAAAAAATCGACGTTATTTTATGAATTCACGTTTGAGCTTGCTCACACGTCATTATTGATTCGATTGTAATGAAATTCATAGGGGAACATAAAGAGGCTAACCAACACAATCCCTGAAAATTTCATCAAAATCGAACGAAAATTTAGATTTTCCTGTGCTTTTGACTGGGAGTAGTTGTGTAGTCGTCCAACACATGGTCGGTGAGGCTCTCAACCGACCGCACGCCCAACCCTGAGACAGCGTTCCAGTTGTTTTAGTTCTTTGCTTTTTAAAAGAGAAGAGGTGGGGAGAAGACGAGGTTATTTAGAGCAATGGCCGACCCTGCCAGATCTCCGGTAGCCATTCAGTAAGCAAAATAGAATGTGTATATTATTATGTATATTATAATATACACGAAACACCCGACAGCGGCGAAGCACGCGGAAAAAACGATGAACTACAGCTGTATATTTGTGATCCATAATCCATTCAACTGGCACCCACCTCTCAAACTTCAAAGGCTCTTTGTTCGTCACTGAATCAATGTAACATTGTGATTATGAATCCTTATCATCCAGTAGAGCCTAAATTAAATAGAGAAAATCGTTTGTGTGTTTATTGTTGAAGTTAAGGTAAGATATGAGGGGTTGACAATGTGGCACCCTTATACGGGTGCCATAAAAATGAGGGTGCCACTTCGTATTAAGAAGAAAGAAACATCTTGAACCAATACCGTTTACATTACTTAGGCTACGGGAAGATTATGTTGACGCATGTACGATTTAAATTCAAACGAATGGTGCTAGGTATGTCTAAAATGATAGGCGAATTGTCTAGACTTTATCCAACAACACGGGCCGAGCCCAACAACATAAATGTATGAATTGTGACTGTATTCAATAAATTCTATCTAAAAAAAAAAAAAAAACCCCTCTGTTTTCTGAACAATAACAGCACATTGAGGATTGTTACTCTTCCTAGTACCAAAAAAAGTTTAAGAGATAATTACTGTGAATTACATTATTCCAACAACCATCTCGGTCATATTGAATTCTCTTGGAAGCATCTGATAGATGTAGCACGAAACTTCAAATACCTACTCAATAATGAACGCGGAAGCCAAACGAATCGCCACCAATTCGTCTACTATATTCACGGCGCATTCGGAGATGCCAAGTCATAATATGTTAATTCTCGTACATCCACCAAGTTATCCTTTTTACAGCAGAGATCCTAAAACGGTTTGCGAAAAAATCGTACGCCACCTCACCTTTAGGATTAGCACCTCATTCGTCTCCTTCCGGGTCCTTATGAAATTTACGACTGTTTACCTCCAAGGGGCGACCCAACGGACGTATTCAATCGGAATTCGACTTGCTTATTATAATTTTGAGTTATTCCGGATTTATTGAATCGCAGTTGTTGTATTTCTTGATTGCCTTGCTTAAAATTATCCTAAAAAACGGCGACAAGTGAGAACCTTGCGGCAAAAGGATCCACTAATGATTGATGAATCCACACAACAACGTCTAGTCCATTTAGTCTTATTAGCATGAAGTCCATAAATTCATTCTTCTCTTGATGTCTCAGAGAGGCTTCCTATTTAATTGAAGCATTCTGGGGATAAATTTGAACTTCCTAGTGACGTCATTAAAAACAAAGTCGTCCAAGTGAAGTTGTCAAAAATTTAGACGAAACGTCGTGGTGTCAATTATTTTTGGATGATAAAATATTGAATTCTCTCTCTCTCTCTCTCTCTCTCTCTCTCTCTCTCTCGCTCGCTCTCTCTCTCTCTCTCTCTCTCTCTCTCTCTCTCTCTCTCTCTCTCTCTCTCTCTCTCTCTCTCTCTCTCTCTCTCTCTCTCTCTCTCTCTCTCTCTCTCTCTCTCTCTCTCTCTCTCTCTCTCTCACACACACACACACACACACACACACTTTTTTTTTTTTTTTACGAAACTCCCCTCAAAGGTGGAGGGGGCCCACCATTAAATTGCAGGATGAGGAGGAAGAATGGGATGAAAAGAAGTGCCCCTATAAAACGACCACCAGTTCAAGTAAGAACTCTCAGGACGCGGGTAGTGATACCACGGAGCACTGCTGCTGAGATGCCCAACTCAAGTAACTCCGTGGCGCTTTTCCCGCACCACACCCCGCGCCATGACACGGTTGCAGCCATGACCTTGATGTTATTGGTCGCCACTCTTTTTAGCTCGGAAATTGCTTGCCGCAGGTCATTTCTATCATATTTATTTATTTACACACCGACCCACACACACACACACACACACACACACACACTCTCTCTCTCTCTCTCTCTCTCTCTCTCTCTCTCTCTCTCTCGCTCGCTCTCTCAGAGTACAATTCACAAGCGAATTCAATTAAAATCTTAGATAAAAAGAGGGGGAGAAGATCAGTTACAGAACATAAGACCAGAGCTTTATTTTAAAAAGCGAACATTACTAAACTTACTTAAATTCACAGAAATTGACTGGATATAAATAAATAGACATAATGAATAAGATAACACGTTATTCAGACGTTAAGAATAAATTCAATTTTATAGTGAAATACATTGAAAAAAATTGATAATTCAAATACCTACTATAAAGGATCACCATATTCCAAAATACCTTACGTTTTTCCTAACAGTAGTTTTACTAGCAATTTTGTCTATTTACAAATAGTTTTCCATTCGTTCGAGTGGGATACGGTCAAAAGTTGAAACATTGAAGTGAAAAAATTAAGTTTCCAAGTTCAATTATTGTGAATGTTGTTGATGAATCAATGCCTTATATGCATAATTTTTGGACTACCTGTAATTAACTATAACTAGTTACAATTTTTATTTCAGCAGTAGCAAGGAATAACATGGATGAAGCTAGAGCCTTGTTTGAAAGCCTTAATGTCAAAATTGTTTATGATCACAGATTTTTAGGTGGTATTGTTGGGCCACTAGATCGAAGGAAGAAGTTTGTCCAGGAAAAGTGAAGAAATGAGTGGATCAAACCAATACATTTTCAATAGCAGTACAAAAAAGCCCGCAAGCTGCTCATGCAGCCTTCACGAAGTCATTTCAATTTGAGTGGGCTTTCACACAACGGGTAATCGGGGGATGTGAAGACGAATATCATCCACTACGAGATGCGATCCGCCAACGATTCATGCCAGCATTAATCGGTCGAGAAATGAGCATCACTGAAGAAGACCTACTAGGTATGCCAGTACGACTCGGAGGACTCGGAATTCAGGATCCAACAAACACCTCAAATGCATTCCAAACCTCTAAAAGGGCAGGAGAGACTTTAACAGCTGCAATTCTCTCTGGCAGCCCATTGCAGTACGAAAATCACCTCGAAACAGTCACGAGGGTGCTCAAAGAAGAAAGGCTTCATCGAGAAGAAAATTTGAGCCGTCAAAGTGACACCATAACACAGCAAATAAATCCTGCCTAACAGAAAGTTATGAAAAGGGTCGTAGGATCTTCTCAATGGCTGACAGTGCTCCCAAAAGCAAGTGACGGCTTCGACCTGTCTCCAACCCAGTTTAGAGATGCCCTTGCTTTAAGATATGGCTTTACACCCCTGAACCTACCCTACAATTGTGATGGTTGCGGGGCTACCTTCGACGTATCGCACGCCTTGAACTTCATAAAGGGGGGCTAGTAAAAAGGGGCCATGATGAAGTTAGAGATGCAGTGACAGGCTTGGCAGAGCTGGCGTGGGGGGGGGGGGGGGGGGGGGGGGGGGGGGGGGGGGGAGCGACAGTGGAACCAGTGATTAAAGAGGCCGAAGGCGGAAGCCCTGACATCAAGGTCATGGGAGTTTGGGAACGAGGGAGGCCGGCGTTTTTTGATAACCGCATAGTGAATGCTGACGCCGCCTCTTATCGCTCTCAAGAATGGTTACAAAAACAGCCAACACAGCAGCCCAAGCAAAACACACCAAGTTCGACCGGGCAGCTGAAGATCTACGAGGTTCCTTTACCCCATTGGTTTGTTCGTGCGAAGGAGCCTTGCACCGGGAATTTGACACATTTCTGAGAAGAACAGCTCACGTTCTTTCAGAGAAATGGAGTCGTCCTTACTCGTGCGTTGTTGGATGGGTGAGAGTGACAACATTGTTTGCCATGGCAAGGGCGGTGTCACTTCGTATAAGAGGAGCCAGAAGAACTATACGGTCACTCGGAAGGGAAGATGGAGCGGCTCTTCCAGCATTGATCAGTTGCTGAAACCGTTGGTTTCCCATCTGAATTATTCAGGACATTTACATTGCTTCCCAACTTTTTCCCTCCAATGCGTCTCAAGTGTGTCACCCTATAGATATGCTCGAGGTAAAAGTACAATAAATTGTTATTTGTTGCTAAAAAAAAAAGGAATAACAATTGTTATAATTGCGGTCATGTAAATTGATTTGATTTTATTCAAGGTATTACAAATTATTTTATTTGGCATGACTTAGTTAGTAGTTTATTGAATTTAGGAAAATTTATTGAAACTCAACCTCAATTCCATTTGTATAAAACGATCAGAGTACGAATCACAAAATTGCTAAGTGGTTATGGAAAATTGCATGGCAGTGAGCTTGTGGAAGCTACGGCGCGCAGTGCTGACCGATCCTTCAATACAGAGCGGTCGTACAGGTTTTGCATAACTTGACCTTAAGAAGGACGCTATTACAGCGCCTCCCGGTTCCCGGTTTACGGTGATTTACAATTTATCTACATGGATTACAGTTATTACTAGTACTGTATTGGATAATGAAAATAGAGATTTCATTGCTCACTATGAGCTTCCTCGTCCTCACTTAAGCAACAGTGTTTATTGAGAGACTATTTATTCTCAAGAAAGAATTAATTGGACGTTGTTCTGATAATGAGGAACTTGCACTCATCTGAAATTCGGCCGGCCTGAAACCTCTTTTAATGTACCCTAGACCATCTCCGATTCACAAATATATAATGAAACCCGATAAAAAACATTTTTTTCTTAATTAAAATTGAATTTAAAAATCAGGAGAGGGGGAAGGCACTGAGAACGGTCTGTGAATGGCTGACCAGAGTGTGGCGTCACTTTTCGCTTCCTCCAAGGGAGTAGTGGAGTTTTCACTCTGCTACCAACTAAACTTGAGGACAATTTGGTTTTCTCGTTATTTGTGGTAATCCTTTAACATCTTCTTGCAAAAAAGAGATGTGTACATGGCATCACTAAACAGTATAGGTAATAAAACTTTATAGTGAACTAAAGGCTGTATAATATATAGGCTCTATCGCCCTTCCTTATATAATATTTGCAAATGTCTCCGCAAAGAAAAACCGGGAGGAAGACCTTTCTTTTGGGCATCTGACTTCATTTATTTAGTTTAAATATTATAAAATGTATATAAAAAATTAATAAAATTTAATTTTAGTAGAGCCATTTCAATAGTTTCATCTACGAAAATTCGCTAAAATACACTGGAATTTACCTTAACTTATTCGTAAAACGTTGTCGCACGAAATTCCTTCAGATTTTGTTGATTGAATATGTTAGGAATGCATCCTTTCGATCCGTTTTCGAGGAACATGAGAGATAACTTACGAGCTGATTATTTATCACTCGAAAACAGTGTTTTCCAGTAAAATTCGTATGTTCTGACTACTAAAACGCCCAAAAATGTTTCTTTCCACGTAGAGTCTATGATTGCTAGAAAAATATGAAAAATTCCAGGTAACTCCTTGGTTGCAATAAACTCGACGAAAAAATTTTCACTTTTGGCAATAAGATTTCAGGTTCAATGGCAAGATCCTACACTAAAAATCTTAACTGCTTAGTAAGATGATCTAGATATAGATGTTAGATCATACCGGAAATAATTTCTCAGTCACATCTCTAGAACTCTTGGAGAAATGTTTCATCTGTATATGACGAACCTCCAAGATCTATCGCTATTCAATGGCCAAGATCCTAGAACCAAATTCCTGATATTGATAGTTTCCATTCTTTGATTATTTCATTATTGAATTGATTTCTGAATTACATTTCAATTTTTCCATATAGTTGTTAAAGGTATGTATATTTAATTACTCATTATTCATTAAACCTCTTTACATGTTCATTTATAATGCCCGAGATCTTAGAATGTGCATAACCGAAAATTGTCTCCGCCTATTGTCGAGCCCCCTCTCGACTGTGGGGACACATATGGCAAAGTGGAGGGATTTTAATAACAGCAAATTTCCATGTTCCCTCTTGGGTCGTGAGTCAAGGGCGACCAAGACTATTAGGAGGATTGAAAAGGATTTTGAATTTGTAACTTTGAATTTGCAGAAGATTCCATCATTACGGAATAAATAAATAAAAAATAATAATAAGACTGAGGGGACGGCTATGTGGCGAGATCCCAAAGAAAATGTTAGAACACGCAGTACAACTCGAAAACTTCAAAATGTTAGTCAATTATGGGCATTTTGCAGCTAAAAATCTATTTTCACACTTATTTATGAATCTTAGAGATCTGGGAGTGATTGCAATCGACTCAGCGCTGAAAAATTCTTCGACTATGACACCCAAAATGCCTTATTGTCAAGAAACCGGCTTTTAAAGCACTTTTTGGGCCACTATATTATAAATTTGAACCTAAAATTCTGGAGAGATCGGGCTGGCCAACAAGCTCGACCTGTCTATCGCCAAGTCGGATGTTTCTGCGTTGAAATGAAATTTACACGCCATTTAAGTGAGTTGTCGTCTGGAAATATACCCTATAAATATGTAAATAATTAGTAGGTAGGTAAGTATTTAATATATAAATACATATGACATTAGAATCTAAGATTGTGTTCTTTGACGAATGACACGGATCCCCCCCTCCCCTACCCCATTTAAAATTTTGAAGCCATCTAAATAGGACTTTTATTCTTTGGAAATTCGCTAAATAGGTACTGTCATTCCGAAAAAAATCCAAATTTAACAACACAAGGAAGGTACCTACCAAGGCGAGAACAGCTAACAAGCTGTATCAAACAATTTGAAAAACAACCTGCTTTTATAAAACAAAACTGAAATAAAACCAGAACTTCGAAAGTTGAGCACAAGTCTCTAGTACCACTTCAATATTAAAGAACCGGGCGTCAAGCATACAATGAGGCTACTACGGACAGAATTTAAAGTAGTACCGTCACGTTGGCAACTCTGTTTAGCCCTCTCCACCTTCCTCACGGCGAGGTTCTGTGCACATTTTTAGATCTCGGGCACTATAATACGGTTGAAGAGGACCTACCTGCTACAAAGGCACGCCAGGACGACCGGTTTAGACCGATTCAGGCATATCCGATTGCCCTCTAGTTATGAGCTGGCAGAAAGTGAAGAGATTTACAACTTAGAACCCGTCCTTCTATTGGGGAAGCCTAACTCCTTCAACAATAAATTTCATTGCTTACGGCCTTGAAGAGTCAGTCTGAATCGTGACGATAGAAAAATTATCAGCACTGCAAGTCGTTCTAGTTTTATTATGACGTTTCTTTGTTTTATAGAGGGCTTTCTGGACTATTTCTGAACCAAGAACCTTTATCGTTGAGCTTTCTACCTCTGATTGGCGAAGAGGGACACGAACCAAGTCAAATTACGTATCTGTTGAATCCCTTAGTTCATTTGGCTAATACAGCTGAGCTCCAAACAAGTTTCTCCACTCCAAATCAAGTCAATGTAATTTCAAAAATTTTTCTATGATTTTCCTTTGTATTGGAAAAGAAATTCTCAAATGCATTTGAGAATTTCTTTCAACATATTTTATATGCTTAACTGGGAACGTTCGTATAGTGTATTTCTACATTCAAAATTCAGAAAATGTTTTCTTCAAATAGGGAATACCAATAAAGAATGTGGCTCGATACATAATTAATTCAAAAGTGTCTGGTTCAAGGTACAGAGTCGGTCATCATGAATCATACACGGCATACTGACTGGATTTCGTCAAATCACTACTATTCCCCATACTTTCGAGACGCCTAATGTAATCAACAGGTGCATTACTGGTATCTTCGTTCCTTATACTCGTATTTAACTTACCCACTTCTGAACTCCAATTTTTTGGAAACTGTTGCCCCGGCTTTCAATTAAATGTGAAATCTAACAATGCAAATATAATTCAAATCAGTATGCATCTTATCAGACTTTTCAGACGTTATTCCGTTCTAGGAGAGATAAGAATAGATGAAAGCTGCTAACGTTCACTTGAACGTTGTTGGTCGATAGTTCATCACTCTTTTGCTTCACCAGAAGGTCATATACTCCTTCTCTTCAAGTAAACTAACTACTGCAACAACCTGCAAAAATGCATGCCGGAAGAGGTTTATTGGTGAAAGCTCTCGGATTTATAACAAATAATTTTTAGAAACAACCAGATTCAACCCTCCCCTCAAATCCCAGCTACCAGAGTCACTGATTGGCTAACTAGGAATAGAATGATATTTCAAATTATCTAGCCTTATTTACGTGAAAAATGGAGATACGCTAAAAAAAAAAAAAACGCACTTGACAGTGATACCGATGAGGTACTCGATATTTTGTTCTTTGTTGAAAGCTTTGGCCGAGAACTAGGGCTGCATTATGAGTGCGCAATAAAATCCTGCACGATGATTCGGAATTTCTGACATAAAAACATTGATCAAGAAAAGACATACTAAAATCATTTATCTTCACCATTCAGGTCATAGCTGTTCTCCGCTGTTACTGTTTGATATTCCTTGTAGTCATGAGGGCCAACCACTGATCCTTGACGTCCAAAATCCGAACTCCCCGAGGACTAAGTTACGATTAAAAAACTTTCCAAAATGAAAACATGAGGCTCAAGTGTTCTAGCAGCGTGAAAAATGTGGTTGGATTCGACAAATTCAAATTAACTGTACGCAGGCTTTTCATTGCGGTTCTGGTGAGCATCGTTTGTTGGAATGCACCTTTTATATGTCTTTGGTTGAGTGCAGCTGCTGGGTTGCCCCTTTTTTCTTCGTTGTGGATTGGAGCTTCGTGGCATTCCAGTTTCCTGCGATGGATGTGGGGGCCATCGGATGTAAATCATGCCCTCAACTGCAAGAAATAAATTAATTTAAAAAAGGAGGGCTAATTACACAGTGGCATGACAACGTTTGAGACAAATATGCCATGAGGAGTCACAACTGAACCAACTCTCCAGGATAATGAGGAAGGAATTCCAGCTTATTTAGCCGTTTGGTATCAAAATCCACTGCGTATGGGACAAAGAAAGACCAGCATTTTAGACACTCGCATTATTAATGTAGACGCTATCTCTCACTCGTCCCAGGAATGTTCAGCCATATCACAAAACGCAGCAGTTTGAAGTACATACGTGCAGCTGATGACATTTGAGGTTCCTTCAAGTCTTTGATATATCTATGTGACGGAGCCCTCTATGACGAATATTAAATATTCCTCAAGAGAATGGCAGTTTTGCTAGAGGACGAATTTTGTCGACCATACTCAGAAATCTATCATAATTATTGGATCAGGGTGGTACTCAATTTCATACAATGGGGACAGTTTATCATCGGCTCGGGGGCACAAGGAAAAGGATAAGAAGCATAGGCTAAGGAAACAGGGCTGCCGCACTTTTACTCACTTAGTAGATTATTTTTATAGAGGAAAATCACTCGAACATAATCTTTGTTTAAATCTAGTATTAAGTATATGTTTAGATACAGAACCCTAAAACTCAAATGACACACGCTCTTTGTGAATGAGTAAGTTACAAATGTTTTTAAAAGCATGTATGATATTGCCATAAAACAGAACCATCCCTGGATCTAAAAATTTACGTTTCAAGCTCCGTGGTCGGGATGAGTCACAGGTCGATCTGAAGGTGTGTAAAATTCGATTACCATACGATGCATCGGATTTCAGGACTAAATCCTTTTCCGAACACACGCAACGGGGTGGGTTCGGTTTTAAAAATACCGATTCGCCGTAGCTGTCGTCTCTGGAATGTCCTGCATCGGCAGAAGACACGAAAGTTAGGTAACTTCTCTCATTTCACTCGCCTCCGCCCCGCGGTTTCGTCCTATTGCGCCAGTCGCTCCCCGCGGGGTTCTCTCTCTGACCGTGGGCCGGTCAAGGTCCCCCTCCCTCGTGGTGCTTCCCGTACCTTCTAGGCTCCATCCGGCTCTGTCCCGAGAGAACGAGGCCTCGAATGAGCAGCAATGTATCTTCTTCAGAAGTTATCTGATATATCCTTTCGTTTTAATTGTCGATTGGTTATTGATCGGTAATAAGATTAATTAGTAGATTATTCATCTCCGACTGACAAAATCGACCCCGAATATAGAGATACCATCGATTACTGAGATGTTATATCAACCGTTCTTACCCTTGCAATAATCTCATTCAATTTTGATGTATATTTTTTCAATAATAAACCTATGGAATTAACGAACAGATAAGATTAACCCACTCCCCCACAAAGTAGATTGGTTTACACATCAAGATTCGTAGAATCAAACACGAATGAAGAAATAAAAACAAAATAAAATAAATAACCATAATAAATAATAAATAGACATTTTAAGCGGACTAGTGAAGCATAGATTAATTGATAGTTGTTTGGTTTTACTTCTACTACTGATTTTATTCAGCAAATGTTTGTAGAAAATCAAACTATTGGGTTGGCTCTACTCCAAAATGTTTAAATCAAAATTTTTGAGAAAATTCTTCAAGGAGTGCCGTTTTGAAGCATTCTGAAATTCCTGGTGTTTGAGCTTTATCAAACGTATTTGGTATTTGCGGGTGTGTGTGTGCGTGTGTGTGTTTGTGTGTGCCACTTCAGAAGATATCTCTCATTATGATTCAAATAAACACCGTGCCAGGCAATCAAGCTTCCCAAAACAAAGGGTGATTTTGTTCAGCAGCACTTTTTAAGCACATTAAGTTGCCTGAATTTTAAAAGAATGTGCTGAATCTTATATATTAAAAAAAAAAATTACGAAATCTAATGGTAGTTAGTACGGCCGCTCTATCCGGCCAATTTCCTTCATTCAATGAAAGGGTTTTATGCATAAATTTGTCATCAAGCATTGAAATTCAACTTTGTTTATTTGTTAGTTATTCTAAAACGTTTATTTAAATTTCATTATTATTTTCTAAAAAATGACTAAAAATGCCAAAAACGCTGTAATTTTATAACATTTATCGGATCTCATAACTTTTCTACAATCGATATTTTATGTCATAAAAGTGTGCCCAAAAAAACATAAAATTTCAAAACATTGTAAAGTTATAATATACTTATGGTTATGCTGTACGACTGGAATGCAGTTGTTTTTCTTTGATTTTAGGTACTAGGCACTGCGGTCTATGTTGTTGAAATTAGATAATACACCAATATACACCATGTACATATTGGTTAATTACTATCAATAGACCAGTGAGTAAAAGGGCTAACTAGTACCGAGGTAATAAATCTTTGTGCTATCATCTGCTGCGTTTGTCTATATATTTTCTGTATTAATGATCTTTATAATAATCATATCCCGCACCCATCTAACTAGCAAGCTACGAGTATTAACAAATTTCACATTGACTGTGGGATTGACTATTTTTCGAGATCAATTACACAGGCTCATTATTTGCAATTTTATGAACCCTTAATTTATTGCATACAGCTATACTGGGGACAATTCAAAGCGAATGACAAAAACCAATCCTTGTTTCCTCAGGCCTTATTTCAGGAGGCAATGCCTAGGTTCTCCTATTGTTATCCCAATCTACTGCCGGTCTGCCCCGGACACTACTGATTTGTTGTTACTCTCTCTCACTCCGTTACTCATCCTTTCTCACTCCCTCTCTCACATTCTCTCTCGACCTTGCCTCGTATTTTGGGGATTACAGGTCCTGTGAAGGCCCTTATGCGTTACTTCATTCGTTACGGTGAATATTTGGAACGATCTAATTCCTATAGAAGCTGGTATTGCGTTTAGGACTATAATCTGATGTTCATAATCCCTAAACGAACAATTTTGTTCTGCGTCCATGAATTTTAAATATTTTCGTCGAGTGGATGTAGTCAGACCCTTATTTAAACCAGAAAAAACATTCTAATCCCAAAAACAATTATTCTTGTAAGAACCCTACCGGCCACGAATTGTAAACAATATTGTGCTACCTAATTGAAACCATGAGTGAATGAATTATAGTGACCTACCTACCTATCTACTGTAAATCAACTTGTACGTATAAATACGTATAAAAAAGTAATCTGTTACACAGGTTCCTCTTACCTCTTAATTCTTACACAGCATTCTTTAATCAGACATCAGATATCAGAAGCATGCAAATAACTACAAAATTACCGTAGACTTGCATTTGTAATAGGACGTTAGAAAACTAGTACCTAACGCCGTAAAAGTAGGTTATTGTAGCGTGTATTTTAATTCCTCAATTATTGCTTAGAGTTAAGCTTAGCTAACGAGATCAGTGCATAATAGGTAGGGAGATAGTAATCTACATAGAGTGTGATCATTCTCTAAATCAACGATTCCTAATTTGGGGTGAGCTTACTCAAAAGGGGAGAGGTTGTTCAAAAATGTCAAAATCTAATTTGAATTGTTCGAGTTTTATATTACTCCCTACCACAATTAATTTCTCCCCAGAATCAAAGCTTTCATTTCAGGATCGGTGAAATATCTCGAAGTGAAGGAGAGGGTTCGAGGTATCGTTCCAAAATTATTTTCTGTAATGACTGAACAACACATGAATAAACCAGACTTTGTAGATACATCTATCTGAAAATGAAATGATCATTGATATTTCTTCAAATTCCAGTGTGACAGGAAGCTTCATACCAGGAAAAACCTATCTCATAATATTTTGGTATGAAGTTAACATGGAGAATAGAAAAACCCCCTACAAGCTTCTTTCCATTCTGTTGCTTTTTACCCTTTGTACCAGCACTAAGCATGTGGGAAGGTGATGAACTTTTGTGTCACAATTTACAGTTTTGGTTTATTATTTTCAACGATGAACTTTTGTAATCGACCATGGAAAAAACGATAACCCTCCACCTCAAAAAAAAAAATTTGTTGGTTTACGTTTTAAGATGCGTAGAATCCAAAACTCGAATGAAAAAATAATAATAAATAAAAACTTCGTCCTTTCGCCGTACGCCGTCAAGAGCTTTTCTCCAAAACAACTGGACCGAAGTTTATGAAATTCGGCTCCAAAACCATACATCGGCCGACGATGTGCCAGTAACATCGGCAATAATTATGATCAATTAACCCTAAAGGGAAGTAATTAAGGGCTGAAGCATTGTAAAATCGAGTTCTCAAAAACATTCAAGGTACCTAACTGTAATTTTTTTTTTTTTTTTTTTCATCATTGCAAAGAATCGGATGAAACAGCGGGTTCGTTGTACGTTCATTCATTTGCTCTTCCTATGGGCTAGAACTTTGACAGGGAAAAAAAATCAACATCAGGGGAGCAAATCCTTACTGCTGAAATATCGCAAAAATCGCCTTATAACTGCGTCGCTTGGAATAGCTGATGATATGTAATACCATTGGAATTTTCACTTCACGCAACCGGGATTATTATATGTAGTGCAAGCGTCGTTTACTCTTTTGGGGAATGAAACATTTAACTTTTTTGTGTCCGAAATCAATATTTCCACTCGCATTTCACGTTTTAGACCATTATGAATAACTAGAGGCTTGTTAGGGCTTGGAAAGCCCTAATCTAGTCCGTATAACAGTAGTACCTAACAGGAACTCACCACATTAACTTCACTCGTCTCTTAATGTCTCAGAGAGTCTACCTATCAAATTTCAACTACCTACAGTGAACAGCAAAGAATTTAGCTAACTCAGCTGATCAGAAAAAAACCCATCACTATGATTCGGAATTATAATAAATACCGTTCGGAATTACACATAAAGTCCGCTAAGTTCTTCAGTTTCAATTTCTTTGTTCAGAAATAACTCTCCTAGATGTTAGTAACTACACTAGGTTTCTTACTTACCGTGAATTGATGGCAACTGTTGATACAGCCACAGCCTAATAAATCTCGTTGATAAGGACCGCCTAGAATACGATCAAGGCGGGTATAGAGACGAACGGCGACACTTTTGCAACAAACTTGGGGCCGTGCTGATTCGAATGAGCAGTCTAACACTAAAATCGGACCGCGAAGTTCTTCACAATTTCAAAGACCGTTCGGAATTATATATATAGAGATTTTCGTTCCTTGTCTGTCTGTGTGTGTCTATATGTGAGTGGCTGATAAGATACAAATTATTAGGCAACGCAGTTAACCTCATAGTACGCTTGCAATCAACAACTTGCAGTCCCCAGTACATGTTATCAATAATTCACCGTCATCTTAGTATAGATTCCAAAACCCTCAAAATTATTCAAGATCAACTTACAAAACCAATTTTTTTTTTTTTTTTTTCCTTTCTCATAAACCACGTCCCTAAAATCATATAATGACCAACCATTACATCCAAACACAACCTTAATTCACTCTCAAGTAGGGCTCTCAAATGTGGTGAGCCGCCCATGACATACTACCTGTTGGGCGAAAATCCCTATAAACCCTTTCAGGTCATGCACCACCCAGTCTGGTGTCCATCTGTTCAAAAGTCTTGCAACCAGCGACTAGGAATATCCATTACTGCGGGACATTTCAGACACTCGAAATGTATTTACATATAATGATATTGCATGCGCCGTGCCCAATTGATCAGCTTAGCACCACCTTAGAGCCATCTTCGTACGAGTGGGACGATTGGAAGTCCACACATCAATAAGTTGCTGATGAATGGTAGCTCCCCCCCCCCCCCTCCTCTCTCTCTCTCCAATTCACCTTTCACCGTTGAATCACAGGCTGAGAATCAAAGAGCATAAGGGTTCTGTCCTCTCAAACGCAGGGCACATCCACATAACGCCTCACCTAACAAATGCGAGAGATGCTTTCGTGGTCTTTTTGTGCCAACCGTTTTTTACCTCCTATCCTCAACTGATTCCAATAGTTTGGTATGTGAAAAGGTTTCCTTGGTATATGGATGTTCTCATGGCTGTGTCTGAACGGACTAGATGTTGTTTTTACATTTTCAATTGTTTTATTTATTTATGTATGGCTTTTATTTCAACTTCAACGACCCTATCCTAGATATTGACACCATAGAACATCTTCTAGTAAGTTACCAATAGACAACAGAGTTGACCAACATTAAATAGGTAAACTATTTAGCCGCAAACCCACATTCACATAAGCATAAGCTATCTGCGCCGTACCTACAAATTTTTACAACAAAAGAGCCGTAACTAGAAGTAGATTTGCCATGGAAGCTTAACATAGGTATTTTCCACGAAGATGTTGCACTACAAGCTCAGCACGTTAATTAAGGTTCATAGCATTGTTTCAATAACATAACAGCTATTGACTCGTCTGATGAAATAGACTATTATCTAAATCGGCTGTTCTTGTGAGTTTGTGCCCAATTTATTGTTTTTAGCAGAATATAATTTAAAACGCTGCAAATTATTTCACAAAGGTTTATTATTTTTCAATTGAGTATGATCATAGTTTTAGTTGGCTAGCGTACGTCATAAGGCCCGTCCAGACTCCTCGGCGTATCCTATTTCGAGTTGCCACAACCTATACTTCTATAATTATATACGCATGTTTATATTTCTCGATTTGAGCTCCAATCTATTCAAATAGTTATTGCCTTAATAATATCATTATCTAAGCACGTTCGAAAAGTCGAGAGGATATGTTATTAAATATGCGTAGGAAAAGCTTTGGTATTAACACACAAATATGTCCTTGAAAAAAACATAATATTCATGCCTCGAAGGAACGCCGGCGCCGTACCCACCACAAGGTGCCGCGGCGCCGGCGCCTCCTCTCACTCCACCGCCCGCTCACCCCCCCCCCCCCCCCTCACCACCCACCGTGACCCCCTGCCAAGCGTGCCAGGCGTGCGCGCGTAGAAAAACACACGTTTTTGCCCGTTATTGGCCCATAGCATCTATGCGAGTAAAGCGATCGGGATGGTTAAACGTTAGGACCAACTAGACCCCAAATGGAGTCTATGTGCGAAAGAAGGGGTTTTTAAAGTCAATTCTTAGGCCTTTTATGGCCCGGACGGCGGACGGCGAACGGCGGACGGCGAACGGCGGACGGCGGACGGCGGACGGACATTTCAAATTTGGATTCTACGCACCTTGAAACGTAAAGTGACAAAGTTTGAGGGGGGGTTATAAAAATTTTTTGCTACACGATCACATAGGCTTATTATTGGAAATAATAAACCAAAAACACTTACGCTTTTTGCGTAAGTAGAACCGACTTTTCAAATAGTTGTAATCAGAAAGACGTTATAACTTTTAGCACAATCAGCTAATCAGAATGGGCCCGATAAAATCATTCGTCTCTTGCTGTCCCAGAGAGGGTTCCTACAATTTTCAACGTCCTAAGGTGAACAAGAGAGATTTAAGCTCACTCAGCGGATCAAATTGGTGCTCCTCACTTTGCTCATCTCTTGTTGACCAGAGAGGCTCCCTATAAAATTTTGCCGTCCTTCGGTGAGTTGGAGATATTTTAGCTCACTCAGCTGATCAGGATGGCGCCTGTAAGCTCATTCATCTCTTGTTATCCCATAGAGGCTCCCTATCAATTTTTAACGTCCTATGGTGAACAGGAGAGATTTTAGCTCACTCAGAATCAGAATGGCGCTCCTCCTTTTGCTCGTCTCTTGTTGCCCCTAACAAATTTCGTCTCCTTACGGTGAATAGGAGAGAATTGAGCAAGATTTTGTCATCATTAGGATTGAAATCACGACTTGCGGTCAGCTGATCATCACCAATGTCATCGAGGGACAAGTTCTGACATGGTAATACATGTACAAATCGGACCAGCGGTTTCGGAGAAGTAGTGAGCACACAATTTCACCCATATATATATATAAGTATATTTTCCATTAGTTTCCACGAACTGTGATATCTATACCTGTTTTCTTTTTATTTTTGTAATAAAATTATTGAAATGGGTCTATTACTGAAAAAAAATTTAATGGTACCATGTGTATGCTATAAAATGTTAGGATATGCAAATAATGCTAATAATCTTAAAGCTCGGTAAGAACAAGTTTTTGTTTTTCGTTTTTTCCATAAAACTAATAAAGTTAACCACTTCTTAGTACTCAAGTGCAAAAATTTCAAATCAAATTTGTTCATAATATCTTGCTGCATAATTTGTTTGAGGTCGATGCTGTTATTTGCCTTAGAGCGATGTCCAGCTGTTTAGTACTCGTACGACCAACCTACTGTGCACCGCACCGGCGCCGCTGCGCTAAATACCTAATAGTGGTAACTCAAGCAGCTCCCTTTCTAAGGGTTTCCAACCTGTCGCCTCATGAATTGATAGCTCTAACTTCCCAGTGAGTATCAGGAACTTCCCTACAAGGACCTTGCGAGTCCCTGACAGGCTCAAGTCCCGCCGCAGACTCGAATACGAGTAGTACAGAGTAGGTAGGCAGGCGTTGCGTTGGGGCTATAGGGGAGGAACTCGATGAATATTCAAAGCCGCTTCACCCAGTGCAATCCTCCGACAGCTGCTTCTACTCACGTGGAAAAATGCAAATGGGACTGGAATACGAAAACGACGAGAGATTGAAGAATCCTTTCAAAAACGTTTGTTCTAAGGTTGGGAACGATGGTTGGACATATAAATAAATACCTGGAGAATGAACACTCAGGTAGGAAATTCGGCCGATACGAGAAAGATATGTGAACGGCAAACTATTATACCACTATTACGGCAGTTTTAATATTGTAGTTTTAGGCAAATCTATGCAGGTTAATATGTAATGGTTGAGCCAAGTCATAGAAGCTGGCTCGCTCGGTATAAAGGAATTTTCAACGTGCTCACTCGTGTTTTCATCAACACGTTGATTTTGCTTATTGCTGTCAGTGATCTGCTCCGTACAGAGAGTAAAATGATGAAATTATAACGTGCCTCACGGTTATTCGATCTTTTAAAATGGAATTTATCGATAACAACATTTTTAAAATAGGAGGAGAACACTTTTTTTTCAACCATCTAACGTACCCACATATGCTTATTGTGCGTTTAGGAATCATTGCTAAAAATTATCAAATTGATATGGAGGTAAAATTATTTTTTAAAGATTATATTTACCAACTAATTGCAAGGATTTAAGCAGTAATAGCACATTTCATTTTAACTTTTTATATATGAGCACATAAGTTTATTGGCATTCAACTTCATTTTTATGTACACAAAATTATAATGTTCGAGTTTAATGATCCTTGATTAAATTTAGAGCTTGATTGTCTAATCAATAGATCCGCAAGCAGCGCGTGATTCATCTATCTTCTCGCACTTAGAAATTCGAAGGTTTTTTATATGTTCAAGCCCTTAGTGAAAGGTAACTATTCAACGTACAGCGTTGCG
>CM061048.1:45622381-45727573 GCA_030762985.1 Adelphocoris suturalis
TATTTTTTTATTTTTTTTTTTTTTTTGAGCTTTAGAAAAATTGAACATAATTATTGACATTACTAAGTTTTCATAGTAGAAGTAAATAGGTACCTAGGTCCCCTAGGACCTGTGGAATATTATTCCGAGATTTTGTGCAAAAATACTATGAAGATGAAAATAGTATGTTGCCCGTGAAGACAACCCTACCTAAGCCTAATAAATTATCCATCTATAGTTCAACTTTAACGTTAACTTATTGGTCCACTCGATAAAATAATAATAAAAATAAAAATAAATAAAAGGGGGGGGGGGGGGGTTAAAAAAATTTTTTGGTCGATTGCAAAGGTTAATTAATGAAAATAATATACGATGATTCTTTCCTTCGTCTTATGATGGAAATTGTATATTAATTGAAAATGTGACTATTTCTGGTCTTCCACTTGAACGAGAGTGACACTTTTGTTTTCGTGTGATGCACTTGTCGATTCACACATTTGGGCTGATTGGGACGACGTGGGATGGTTTTTGCCACCACCACTGTAAGGTGGCTCCATACTTTGCATGTTTATCCAGCAGTACCGAAAAAGCTTCAATTCAATTTTCAACAATCAAGTTTCAACTTGTAACTGATCAAAGTGGTATCGCAAGTTGTAATTATGCTCTACCATACCCAGAGGAGGCCCCGTTTAAAATTCAGTATAGATAGGTACATCAGAAAAGCTGAATAGGAACAAAAAGAAGTAATGAGCCCACTCAGCTGATTAGAAGGGTTTGTTTAGTTGTAATATAATTACTCTACCACATCGAAAGATGTCCCGTTCCAATTTTTAGCATCTTAAGTTTGAGTTGGAACCAAATTAGGTGGATGCAAGTTAAAAGTAATTCATTCTTGCACGAGTAGCAGCTACTAAGTTATGATCGTGTCGAATTTTATATGGGGCAATTAAATCGTCTTTTCCCGCCTAGTCGACTTGGGTGCATTATTTTTATTTTTTTTAATACAACTCGATATCATTCTGAGAATTTTGACACCAATCACGCTCTCCTTCGATGATTTACGTATTTCTATGATTTTTCGAAGTTTCGAATAGTAACTACATCACAGCCCTTGTGACGTACTAGTAATTATTCGGAACTTTCAATAATCATAGATACTCACTCAACTAGGAGAGAGCGTTCAGTATCGAAACCATCAGGATAATTGCTGTTCACGTTTTCTTTTGTGTTTGCCCTCTAAATTGTATAAATCCATTTCTTTCCGAGTTCAAGATCAATGGAAAACGATAAAATGAAACTGTTGCTTCGCCAGCTTCTGCAATCTTTTTTCGCTTATTACAACCGTAAGCTGTGCACTGAGTCGTTTTCACAGGTAGTTTACACAGGTTTACTAAAAACGTTTGTGGAAAATACGAAGAATTAGTAGCAAGGAAATTGAAGGGCTACAGACCTGTATTAAACCTGAATAATGGCAAGGCCCCGAACGAGGAGGGGGCAGCTTGAGATATCCAAAGTCCTCCAGTCGGGAAAGATCAAAGGAAAACAAAGCGCGCCGCCCAAGATCGCGTTCGCCAGTCCTAATTTCTTTTTCCGCCTCTAATGATCAAGGAAATTTTTTCTTGTTTGTGCCTACATGTTCTCATATAGTTCCCAAACACGGCTTGAACCTGATTTTTTTAATTAAAAAAAATAATCAATTTGAAATTGCAATTTGAAAACGAAATTTAAAATTTTGTATTTTTTTTCTTAAGTTCCATGATATTTCCAATATTCTCGTAGATACAAACTCAAATATATATTGGAACAGGGAAAATTGATTCATCCCTTGTAGAAATAATTGGAATAAACCTTTCATCTACCCTCTCTCTCGCACAACTGTCGTCCACAATGGCCTTGAGAGTGCAAAGGAAAGATGCACCTACACATGTTACAAATAACTTTTGGATCTGGATGGGGTGGGAAACAACCAGCGAAAGTATAATAGGGCTACGCAAATTAAACAAATCATCTGCGACCTGGGTTTCGAGAGTCTATGGATCTCTCAGGAGCATAATTCCATACCCTCAAACGTAGACAACATAGTCCATAGCCTATGAAAATAAAACTAAAATGGCAGATAGGCAAGCTTAGGAATCTAATAATTATAGCGATATTTTCAGGCAGCTACAGATTGGTGGCAATGTGGGGTACCTACCTCTTTCGTGTTAGGGCCCCATTTGTGGGTATTAGACTGGCATGAGCCCGAAACATTGATCGACATAGTGTTCGATTGCCATATATATGAATTTGCCGAGAGAGAAACTTAGTAAACATTCTGATCTATGTATTACACGGAAAACTTTTTCTTAAACCCAACGTCGAACGTCATTAAGTTTGTGTACAACTACTCGTCCTTGTGCGAGGCGCTGAAAATGCGAGCATATATATTTAATGAATGAAAGTGGTGTTTTAAGATATTGTAGGTAATGCCCCTTTATCGAATTTGTCAAAAAAAATTAAATCAAATTCAACTTGTAATCGCAATTTTGAAGACAAAATTACAAAACATTTCAAAATGATGGATGATACTTCCAATCTCGTATTCGTCTAGAGAACATTCCCATAATTAAATTTTAATTTTTAATGAGAATGTTTCTACAAAAATGGAATAAACTTATGGTGCGGCCGTTAGCACTATGTCTTATCTCAGAATCATATTAAACTCCTGTCCACATTTGCCTTACAGAGGGGAAGAAGGTGAACAAACGTAACAACTGAGTCGTTTTATGCCAAAATTATCAGAAGTTTTCCGTTATGTTACGCTTTGAGTGATGCAAATTGTAATAATTTCCTATCCAGGGAGGCCTTAGTATAAACATGGAAATCTCAAAAATCTGAAACTTTGCACAGGGGCTGCATTTAGGTTTTCGTAGTGCCCCGAAACTCAGCAGTCGAATCCTTCATCACCCAAGAATATTTTAGGCCAAAAAAAAAAAAAAAAAAAAAAAAAAGGGTTAAAATTGGGTTTTGAAGCGTTTTCCAAGGTTTTGGGAACAAATAATTATTTTATTGGTTGGACAACCCTAAACCTCACAAGTCCATGGTCATGTAAATCGCAAAATCTAATTACCTAGGTAGGTAGTACCGAACAACGCTAACAAATTATCATCACAAAAAATATCTAGATTGAAGAGATACTACAGTAGGTATCTGTATCAATTCAGCAATGCAATATTGATCACAGAAAATATGAAAGTGATGAACGTGGAAGTGACGTGTACCTATTGTCTGTAACGGGAATAATAAACCTTTGCCAAGAATTTGCTGCGTTTTTAAACTGTTTTTCATCCATCAAAACCTTTGGGCAACCGCCGAGTTTCGGGGCAAAACATCGAACGTTGAAATCTCAACTATTGTTCAAATTTCCCTTCTTTAAACTTTCCTTCATGCCCAAGTGATATAATAAAAAATTATAATAATAATGTTGTTCACGTCAAGTCACTAGGGATGACACCAAAATTTGGAATTAACCTGATTTCAAGAACGTATTTGAACAAATTGTAAACTTTGAACGATGCACCTCATTGAATGAAATGTAGTCGCAGAACCACGTTTTTTTCACCAAAATCACATTTCCACTCGTATTTTATATTGTAGACATTCTTTGGCAATTTCCGTTTTGTGTAAATGACCGTTTGTCCGTCTGCCTCCAAGAATTATTTTCTCATTAGACACTATGTCTGTTTTTCGCACAAGCTTGGATGGTACTTGGGGAGATCATCCCTCTGATAGTGGGCGCTTTTGTAATCGATTAAGAACTATTTCTTTATTTTTCAATTCCCATATAAATTTGATGGTTTACGTTTGAGATACTTGAATTACCAAAATCGATTTTTAAAAATTCCGCTCGTCGTCCGCCGTCTGCCCTATTCCTACACCACACCGTCCGCCGTTCGAAGCTTTTTTCAGATACTTCCTTACCAAAGTTTACGAAATTTGGCTGAAAAACCCCAAATCACCCGAAGATGATCCTTGACACTTTGTATCACACTCACTCAATTCGAAAGGTTGTAATTTAAAGGTTATAGGTTAAGGGATTATTCCGAGAATTATTATGGGGGCCGGAATTGAGGTTGCTGAGGAAGCACAAAGGAGTGCCACGAAACTCGAAAGGAAAGGGAGGAAAATAGCATTTTTGATCAGCTACATCACTTGAATGGAGAGTTTCAGATATATTTTTCGTTCAACACACAAGGATTTATAGGGAGCAAATATGATCCTTATCCACTCCTTCATCCACATTGGAGCCCTGAATTCTTTTTCGGTTTCTGCTACAAATAAAAAGAAGATTCAACTTCCCTTCAGACAATGTACCTAAGGAATTTTCGGTTATATGTTTTTAATTGCAATTTTACAGACAGTGTTGTATTACCTCCCAAAACCGACCTGCCGCACGACAGGACCTAGAAGATCGGATTCGTCGTAATTTTTACTTGATTTATACTATTTTGTTCGAATGTAAGATGACGAAATACGAAAAGTGTCAGAATTACCCCCTCCGTGAGATGCGAAACTCGACGAGACCTAGAAAATGGTATTCCTCATGTTTTTTACATACTACAAACTATTTAATTATTTCAAATTTAAAATGACAAAAAAAGAAAAGTGTTGGAATTACCCCCTCCATGTGACAGCCCGCGCGACGAGACTTAGAAAATCGGATTCCTCGGATTTTTTACCTATTAGAAATTATTTTTCTCACATTTTAAATGACAAAATAAGAAAAGTTTCGGAATTACCCCCTCCATGAGACGCGCCGCGCGACGAGACCTAGAAAATCGGATTCCTCGGATTTTTTACCTATTAGAAACTATTTTTCTCACATTTTAAATCACAAAATAAGAAAAGTGTTGGAATTACCCCCTCCATGAGACGCGCCGCGCGACGAGACCTAGAAAATCGGATTCCCCGGATTTTTTACCTATTAGAAACTATTTTTCTCACATTTTAAATGATGAAATAAGAAAAATGTCGGAATTACCCCCTCCATGAGACGCGCCGCAAGACGAGACCTAGAAAATCGGATTCCTCGGATTTTTTACCTGTTAGAAACTATTTTTCTCACATTTTAAATGATGAAATAAGAAAAATGTCGGAATTACCCCCTCCATGAGACGCGCCGCGCAACCAATCTTACCAATTAGAAATTTTTTTTTACAAATTTTAAATGATGAAATATGAAAAGTGTTGGAATTACCCCCTCCATGAGACGCGCCGCGCGACGAGACCTAGAAAATCGGATTTCTCGGATTTTTTACCTATTAGAAACTATTTTTCTCACATTTTAAATGACAAAATAAAATAAGTTTCGGAATTACCCCCTCCATGAGACGCGCCGCGCGACGAGACCTAGGAAATCGGATTCCTCGGATTTGTTACCTATTAGAAACTATTTTTCTCACATTTTAAATGACAAAATAAGAAAAGTGTCGGAATTACCCTCTCCATGAGACGCGCCGCGCAACGAGACCTAGAAAATCGGATTTCCTCGGATTTTTTTCCTATTAGAAACTATTTTTCTCACATTTTAAATGAGGAAATAAGAAAAGTGTTGGAATTGTCCCCTCCATGAGACGCGCCGTGGAACGAGACCTAGGAAATCGGATTCCTCGTACATTTTACCTGTTGAAAAATGTTTTTTTTTAAATTTTAAATGACAAAATAAGGAAAATGTTGGAATTACCCCCTCCATGAGACGGGCCGCGCGACGAGACACTGAAAATCGGTTTCCTCGTATTTTTTACCTATTAGAATTTTTTTTTTCAAATTTTAAATGATGAAATATGAAAAGTGTTGGAATTACCCCCTCCATGAGACGCTCCGCGCGACGAGACCTAGAAAATCGGATTCCTCGGATTTTTTACCTATTAGAAACTATTTTTCTCACATTTTAAATGATGAAATAAGAAAAATGTCTGAATTACCCCCTCCATTAGACGCGCCGCGCAACGAGACCTAGAAAATCGTATTCCTCGTATTTTTTACCTTTTAGAAACTATTTTTCGCACATTTTCAATGATGAAATAAGAAAAATGTTTGAATTACCCCCACCATGAGACGCGCCATGGAACGAGACCTAGAAAATCGGATTCCTCGGATTTTTTACCTATTAGAAACTATTTTTCTCACATTTTAAATGATGAAATAAGAAAAATGTCGGAATTACCCCCTCCATGAGACGCGCCGCGCGACGAGACCTAGAAAATCGGATTCCCCGGATTTTTTACCTATTAGAAACTATTTTTCTCACATTTTAAATGTTGAAATAAGAAAAATGTTTGAATTACCCCCACCATGAGACGCGCCGTGGAACGAGACCTAGAAAATCGGATTCCTCGGATTTTTTACCTATTAGAAACTATTTTTCTCACATTTTAAATGATGAAATAAGAAAAATGTCGGAATTACCCCCTCCATGAGACGCGCCGCGCGACGAGACCTAGAAAATCGGATTCCCCGGATTTTTTACCTATTAGAAACTATTTTTCTCACATTTTAAATGATGAAATAAGAAAAATGTTTGAATTACCCCCACCATGAGACGCGCCGTGGAACGAGACCTAGAAAATCGGATTCCTCGGATTTTTTACCTATTAGAAACTATTTTTCTCACATTTTAAATGATGAAATAAGAAAAATGTCGGAATTACCCCCTCCATGAGACGCGCCGCGCGACGAGACCTAGAAAATCGGATTCCCCGGATTTTTTACCTATTAGAAACTATTTTTCTCACATTTTAAATGATGAAATAAGAAAAATGTCGGAATTACCCCCTCCATGAGACGCGCCGCGGGACGAGACCTAGACATTCGGATTCCTCGGATTTTTAACGTAATAGAAACTATTTTTCTCACATTTTAAATGATGAAATAAGAGGGACGATCCTGTTTATTTTGATGAAAAGAGGAACTCTAAAGCGCCAGCCATAGGAGGACAACGTTGACGCGACAATCCTGTAACTGGTGTTATATATAAAAGACCGGTGTGATACAAACCCAGTATTATCGCGTCAGCGCCGTAATACTGGATCTGGTAACCTGTGCGGTAAGACTGTGGAAGTATATATATATATATATAAATATATATATATATATATATATATATATATATATATATCTAATATATAAAATTCTCGTGTCACAGTTTTTTTTGCCATACTCCTCCAAAACGGCTTGACCGATTTTGATGAAATTTTTTTTTCCGGTATCTATGAGAATCGGCCAACATCTATTTTTCATCCCCCTAAATGTTAGGGGTAGTCCACCCCTAAATTTTTGTAAAATTTATTTTTGACCGATTTTGATGAAATTTTTTGTGCTTATCCGGTATCTATGAGAATCGGCCAACATCTATTTTTCATCCCCCTAAATGTTAGGGGTAGTCCACCCCTAAATTTTTTTATTTATTTTCGACCGATTTTGATGATATTTTTTGTGCTTATCCGGTATCTATGAGAATCGGCCAACATCTATTTTTCATCCCCCTAAATGTTAGGGGTGGTCCACCCCTAAATTTTTTTTTTATTTTTTAGACAAAATTTTTAATTTCTATTTTAATTAACGTCTGCCAAGTTGGGTGGGCAGTATAACTTCCTCAAGCGAGCGAAGCGAGCAGCATCCCCCACAGAAGTTAAACCTACCCTTAGAGATCTACCGTTTGCGAGCGAAGCGAGCAATATCCCCTACATGTTTCAATTGTAATACATTCCATGTATACAGCCACACTTTGCGAGCGCAGCGAGCAACATTCCCTACATACCACACTTTGCGAGCGAAGCGAGCAACATTCCCTATATGCCACACTTTGCGAGCGAAGCGAGCAATTTAATCGGGGGTCCGGGGGGCTTGCCCCCCGGCTGGACGTGGAGGCGAGCGGAGCGAGCCGGAGCGGCTAGTATATATATATATATATCTAATATATAAAATTCTCGTGTCACAGTTTTTGTTGCCATACTCCTCCGAAACGGCTTGACCGATTTTGATGAAATTTTTTGTGCTTATCCGGTATCTATGAGAATCGGCCAACATCTATTTTTCATCCCCCTAAATGTTAGGGGTAGTCCACCCCTAAATGTTAGGGGTAGTCCACCCCTAATTTTTTTTTTTATTTTTTAGACAAAATTTTTAATTTTTATTTTAATTAACGTCTGCCAAGTTGGGTGGGCAGTATAACCTCCTCAAGCGAGCGAAGCGAGCAGCATCCCCCACAGAAGTTAAACCTACTCTTAGAGATCTACCGTTTGCGAGCGAAGCGAGCAACATTCCCTGCATGTTTCAATTGTAATACATTTCATGTAGACAGCCACACTTTGCGAGCGAAAACGAGCAACATTACCTACATACCACACTTTGCGAGCGAAGCGAGCAACATTCCCTATATGCCACACTTTGCGAGCGAAGCGAGCAACATTCCCTATATGCCACACTTTGCGAGCGAAGCGAGCAATTTAATGGGGGGTCCGGGGGGCTTGCCCCCCGGCTGGACGTGGAGGCGAGCGGAGCGAGCCGGAGCGGCTAGTATATATATAATAATTTAAAAAAATACATCTTATGTTTAGGAATCAAACTAGTAAATGTAAAAATTTTGCAAATCAGAAATTGATGTTTTATTTTAACGTAGATTACGTTGTTAGGTTGATACATTGAGCTTTAACCATGCTTAATCCGTTCGATTCAACTTCCGAAAAAATATCGAGAACAACAATATACACGTATTTTTGAGATGTGCCTTTCTGTATCGTCGACTATTGTTGACAGCAATGTCGTCGTTGCATCAACTTGGATTGCTGTGAAAGTCTCAATCAATCTCAATCGATTTACCACGTCAAAAACTATCAAAATCGATTAAAAAAACACATATTCCAAATTTGTGTCCCCAATATATCAACAGGTAACTACATCAATAGAAAAAATACAGTTACCTCCTATATTCCTATGAAAAGATGATTTCTTTTAACGTAGAATATGTTTTTAAGGAGATCTTTTTGCCAGACGTTGTCATCTAACAATGATACGTATAACAACGACATACACAAGAAGGCTAGTGGTATCATTGCTTTGTGACCTCCAGAGCTATGTAATTTCTTTGCTGTTCAACTGATGAAGCTATTTTACAAGCCTAATACCCGTCGCACTGCTCCTTCCCTTATTTATGCTTCACAGATTGATTAGATATGGCATTAACCTCAGCAGAGCTTACCCGGCTGATCAGACTCAATTTTAACCTAACCCCGCTAAGTTGCTGTTCACGTGCCAAATTTAGATTCAGTAGGATGAATGATGTGGCAGAGCAAACAACACGAACAAACAAATGTTGAAATTTATATTTTACATTTCAATTTAGGTTTTCTTATTCGTTTTCATTCTGAGTAAATGCAGTAGGCGGGAGGTATTACGTTCATATGATAAAAATTAAAAAGAATTGGTCACTCCCGGTCCAACCCCCCAATAAATTATTACCATGTCTTAAATAATGAATGCAGGGAAGATTCGAACTCATGGAGGAGTTCTACAAATATGAGGTTATGGTATTGATCAAGTTATAATAAACTTAATTGGGCAACATTGCTCTAATTCATTGTTTCCACAAGTATCAAGTTTATGATATTCTTGAACTAATGACAATAGAAAGAACCTAGTTTTGAACTCATCTAAATAACTGTAACATCGGGATAATAAGAAAGAGATCTTTTGTTATTCATGAAAACTTTCTAACAAAAGTGTATGGCATTATAAGAATAAAGACCTCAAGAGTTCGCCCTCAGAAATTCCTTAAATCCTTTACAGAAAATTATATTCTAGATTACCTCTCATTATTTACGGTTTCAAGGAATGTTATTAAGGGGGTTTGCAGAAGGTGGTAACTCGTTATTTAATTGAGCTCAACTTTTCAAGCCCATAATTCTATTCTCGTTTTAGCTTATGCCCGAAGAATAATTATCTTATTTGGGAATGCTCCTTCAATCTTGTACCAACCCAATGTTCATACAAAATTACTAAGCATGATAGATTAATTACAATTTTTCAGATTTACGTACTAGTCATTTCGTTTACTACCCTCATTTTTGACATTTCATGTCTTTGCTATGGCACACAACCAAATTTTCGTTATGTTACGTTACGTTACGTAACGAAATATACTCAATTCTGATGATTTCCGCATACAACCGAGTCGTTGCTAGGGAAATGGTACTTCGTCGTTTTTCATCCCACAAAATTCGTTGACCATTCGTTCGAAAGCTCTCGATTTATCCAACCATATTATGTTAACTACTGCGAAGTGCGTGGCCAACAAGCTGAGTTATGAGCATGGTTAAATGAATAATTGTTTACACACAGGTGATCATTTTCAATAATTGATATTGTGAACATGATTGCAACCGCTTGTTAATTTCTGATGATTTCATTGAGCTGGTGTTTCGATTATGTGATTCATAGCAGGTGATCCGAATATTGCGAGAACGGTTTGATTTGTAAGCGGTGGTTAAATAATTTTAATTTGTAATTTCTATACTTTACACTACAGGAAGCTGTGATTTCGTATGTAGCCTCTTTGGGATATTTACTTGACGATTCCCAGGGTCCGGATCAGCTGAGTGGCTCTTAGAGCTAATTTCTATGCTTTACACTCTAGGAAGCTGTAATTTCTATGTAGCCTCTTTAGGATATTTACTTAACGATTCCCAGGGTCCGGATCAGATGAGTTGCTCTTAAAGCTTATTTCTATGATTTACACTCTAGGAAGCTGTAATTTCGTATGTAGCCTCTTTAGGACATTTACTTGACGATGCCCGGGGTCCGGATCAGCTGAGTGGCTCTTAGAGCTTGCATACGAGTCTGCAACTAAAGACATAACTAAAGACATAACTAAAGACATGAAATGTCCCAATGTGTTGCAGACTCGTATGCAAGCGTTTCTTTCTTTCGATTTTGTTTATTTAATTTTTTATGGTTTCTCAATTTGTGATCTAAAGCTATTTGTAAAAGTACATTTTACCTTACATAGGTTTCTTAGCTCTGGGGATAATTTAAAATTTTCGTCCGTCAGCAAAAAATATCACGCTTCTTTTCACCTACTACCAATCGCTGCCAGAGAAAAATCGTTCGATGGAGAGTTGCTCTGTTAATTTATAACAAATGACTCCACATTCCAATGGGCCAATGTCCTCTTCCTTAACCCTCCTGAGAAGTCGAAGCTTATGCATACAAACTAGTTTTGGAACTCTTACTGGATCAATTCACTACTCTGCTGGGTTTTTCTCCCTATTTCAATACTCTTTTCGTATCACATAGCTACAGTTACTTCATCATAATTTATTCACAGTTAGTCGGAAAATCGTAAATTATTATTTGCAGGTTGATTCACAGGAAACGGGGATTATAGCTCGGATTGGTGGAAGAAGAATACTCAAATAAGCTTACATTTTTCCAGTGTAAAACGTCGACCGTGAATTATGTGCTGTCAGATATGATCGACTATCTGTCAAAGTCCGATCAGATTTATACACGATATAAACAGCCTACACCCCTATATACATATGTAGCTTTAGACCTCAGTAGTTTCCTACCCAACAGAAACTTTTTTTTATCGCACTAATTCATAGATCGGCGCAGTTTGAACTGAGAGGCAAAAATGTTATCCCTCTAAAATCTAAATTTTCAATCGTATTTTAAGTTTTAAACTTTTTTGACTTACTTATTAATTTATTTAGAGCGGGCTAAAAGCCAAACGAACAAAATGAAAAAATGGTTTGGCAGTTGGTACAGCTGGTATGACAAAGGTTAAAAAAAAAAAGTTGCAGTCATGCAGCATGATGGTATGAGCGAATCTTCATAAATCATCGTATTGAATAATGTTGAATTTTTATGAAATTTGAGGATTTGAGTGCAAGGAAATCGTCAACTATTAAATCGTGAAAAAAAATTATTTTGCTTAATATGCCACAATTGTACATTTTTGTCACAATATAGTTTGAAGATACAAAATAAAAGTACCTACTTATAATCCACATAACTGCTCTTATCTTCATATGAATTTAAACATTTGATGTGATGATTAATCACTGACATATCTTCTGGAAGAGTGTCCATAGCAGCTGCCTTTGACGAATCACTCCGGACTACTAAATGGAGGATAATGAATACGCACGTTCCTGACGATACAAAACGAAGGTGACCTTTAAAAGGCGAGTATTGCTAGCTATAGTTTAGAGTCAAATATCCTTCTGAACAAGTTCATTCACACTCACACGTTTTCTTCCTTCCATAGAGCCACTCTCATTTTCACTTTTTTGGCCAGGTTTTTCGCTATTTCGATCACTGTGTGACGTTTTGATATCCTCCTGTAAAACTTGCTCTCTCCCTTGTACAGAAATGGTATCGGGAATCAAGGATGTAGAATTTTCATTATCATCATCATGGCATTCGGTAGTTATGCAGGGTGGCCCTCAACTGGAAAAGTCAGGGAAGACCTGGATATGTCGCAGAAAATTCTTTGCATCGGGAAAAGTTAGGGAAATGTCAGGGAATTTTGCAAAAATCACCAAATATCGGGGAACGTTTTTATCATGACTTTGTGTAATAATTTGCAGCATTTTTAGGTACTTTCTAACTCCTGAACAATCATAGTTCACCAGCAGACTTTTCTATACTTATTATTTCACAAGTAGAAATACGCAAGACAAAAATGATATCCATAGTGATGTTTAAGCTGTTCAAAAAGTTTCACCGCTACGCGCTTAGTAAACCATATTATGTGAAAACAATTAAAATGAATAAAAAGAGTTTTGAACTTGGAAGCAAACCCATTAGGTAAGACGATTGATCCAGTGATAGACACAACAACTTGTTTGTATACGTAACGGAGCTAGGATTTCTCAAGAGGGGAAATAGGCCCATTGAAATGTGGAATCATGTTATTGAGAGCTTTCCAACAAGTAGAACGATGTTTTTGGGAGGAGCAATCAGGGCAATAATTGGTTGTTCGTGAATAAACGCTGCGAATTATAATACAATGTTTTATTATTTCTTTATTATACATTACTAAATATATTGCGTAGGGAGAGACGCCAACCGGAGATAAATTAATTTCAATCAATAACACGTCTGCACTTTCTTTGTTAACACGAGCTGACCCACCAACTGGCAACTAATTACCTTATATAAAATGGCATGTATATGGGTGATTCTCACAGAAAAGGTCAGTTTTGAGTTTGACTTTTGAAAAAAGAAAAAGTGTTCGAATCGAGCTGAAAAAAATCACAGATGCTCTCTATATCGTATGTATCGAAATTCGATGCCAATCCAAGCAGTAGCGCTTTTATTAATTCAGAAAATAAATATTTAAAAATTTAGGTGGACAGGTCGATGACACTAGGACAGGGCGATGATGCGACACGTTGATTCTCACCATTTGTATCACCACCCTGTCCTGGCATCATCGCCCTGTCCTGGATTTCCTTCAATTTGTCGTTGGTTTGCAAAAAAAAGCGTGTTTTTATAAAACACTTCATATTTTAATATAATCAGAATGTGAATTCAAAGTTTTCGGTGAACAAACAGTCTGCAATGCGGTTTCTCAAAGAAACCTTCCTTAGAGAATTATTTTCAAATTTTTATTAATTTTTAATTTTATTTTAATTTAATTATTTTTAAATTTTTATTAAAATTATTTTCAAAAAACCTAAAAAATCATACTTTTTGTGGAATGTTGATTAAATCAAGTTTGAATGCCGTAAATTTGAACGTTATTGGCGCGCAATAAGTGTTCGAATTTTAACTTTTAAAGTTGAAAATCAGTTAAAAAGTAAATAAAAATCGGTTTCCTACAAAAATTCCCTCACATGGTCATGCTGCACGACTGGAACTTTTTTTAAACGATTTTTAGCCAAACGAGAATTTTTGAGCTGGGGCCGTTTATTGGCACGCTCCAATGGAAAATTTGCTCTAACTGCCAAGAAACGTTAAACCCTCAACATTTCAA
The DNA here is from genome assembly GCA_030762985.1 of Adelphocoris suturalis. Taxonomy (NCBI): domain Eukaryota; kingdom Metazoa; phylum Arthropoda; class Insecta; order Hemiptera; family Miridae; genus Adelphocoris; species Adelphocoris suturalis. The sequence continues at coordinate 45,636,381 of CM061048.1, forward strand.
GTCAAAAGACCCAAAAACGTGACCACTGTAGGGCGAATCCAACAAACAATGACAGAAATTGTCGAACAAGTCCAAGTAGACCTTCACAACACTCGGCTAAGTAGATATGTGTTTTGAATGGTCAATACGAGAATATTGAATTACTAAAATGCGAGAATATGGGAATACTAGAAAATCCAAAAAACATAATTGATTTGCCTTTTTCCTCATCGTCCTGTCCTTTTCGTCATCGTCCTGTCCTCGAATTTTCAGGAGAGGACAGAATGATGATGGACAGGTCGATGATGATTCATCAGTTTTTCTCAAATGTGTCACCTCGTAGCAAGCTTTTTCCCAAATTCGGCATATAACATGAAACTAGACCGTTCGGTGCACAATAAAAATACCATAAGAAAAAATTGAGTTCAAGTACTCACTTAGAAAAAGTGGACAGGTTTTGGACGATTGTGTTTGACCAACCCACGATCCAGCTCACGTCTGCTCCTGCTGACGACCACGAGTTGACTGAATTGAAACGAATGGCAGTTTTTCTGGTAACTGAGAAGCGCGCAAAAAAAAAAAGATGGCAAAAAAACCCGCTAAAATACACTTGTGACCGCGAAAATTCGAAAAACAATATTGGACAGGTCGATGACGGCGATGCTCCGGACACATATATTTCCATCCAAATACACTTTTCTAGCGGTTCTACATTAATTTTATCGATCAGAAATGCATCTCAGAAATCATGCTGATGTAGAAAAATTGAATAAAATCCAAACTCAAAAGTGGAAAGACCTTTAATTATATACGTGCCCTTTAGAAATCATTCACAGGTGACAAAAGCTATAATAAACCCGGTTTCGTGAAGTGAAAATTCAATTGGAATTATATCAGCTGACAGTGCCGTAGTTACAAGACAGTTTATGCTATATTCCACCATGCTATAGTCCAGTTCATTGAACCCCTTCAATCTCACCTGGGAAATGCTCAACTACAATAAACGAAAAAAACATCCGAATGTTCATCTACCTCATCCACCTCATCAACTAAAAGAAAAACTGTCAAGTCAGTTCTTGAAAAATCACTTGTTCCACAAGTTGAACCTACATTTACGAAGACGACATGCAATACACCAAAATCAACCAATTCGAAAAGGTCAACTATAACACTTCAATCAATACAGTCAACAGTTAATAAATCTAGAGAAAGAAGAAACAACTCGAAAAACGCAGCTGCGTCAGTTCATGCTAATTGCAGACCCCAACTGTGTTAATTATTGCGAAGAACTTATTTCAAAAACATCTGCAGAGCTTGAGCGCATGAAAAACAATCTTTCCGCACAAAAAATTTGATTGGATTTGGCTTTCGATTTTTGGCTCATTTGACATAAATATTTCATTTGTCACAGAACCATGCCAGCCTTCTTTTTCGTAGTCGGAGATATTTATGATGGAGAGTTTTTGTTCTTCCCGTAAGATTTTCTCCCGTTGACGTGTAGAGCAGCGTCTAGAGCAAGCAGCTTGAGATGCTAGCTCTTCACGTGATTTTTACGCGTATTTCTACACGTATAGTACCTTAAATGGCTGAATTTTGTAGCGGAGCACTTCACTATAACCTCTCGACTTGTTGACCAACCAACGTGTTGTTGGCAACCACACAGTAGTTATCTTTGCTGATAACTGCGTAACTGCGGTTACCTTGGTCACACTGATTACCGGCAACTGTTGTTACCTTTGCGTCAGGCTATGATGACTACCCGTAGGCCGAAATTCCAACGAATGCATTTTCCCGTGCACGTGTAGATAGGCCTTTTTCCCGTACACGCGTAGTTCTACACGTTGACGTGAAGATTCGCGCATGCGCAGTTGGTATTTCAGTCTTTTTACGTACACGGGTAGAAAATTACGGGAAGAACAAAAACTCTCTGATAACGGGAGATGAGAGCACGATAATTTCAGAGGTTTTGCCTCAAGAGGTTGAGGCCTCATTTTAAAACCAATATACAATAATTATTATAAAGACTTGCAGTTTTATTATAAGGAAACAAGTTGAATTCTCCAACGTCTATTTCTCTTTACCCAAAGGTCCGATTTCACTTACCTAAATGTAGAATATTCGAGAACATCAAATGTGTCCTAATACGTTTTGCCATTTTCACAATAGTAGTCACTGGACGAATGTCTATGAACGTAAAACTTGCCTCAATAATAATTTCCACGCTCTTCATTCAATATTTATAAAACTTCCAGGCGTTATGAGAGTCCGCATATAGATCCTAAGAATTGCATTGTGGCCTATTTCTTTTGGCACGAGGCTTCTGGCATTCCTTTGATCCTGGAAGTCATTGGTCTGGGTGGTTTCCTTCAGGACCTACGCTTGATTGGCCCTCCCGTGGCCCAACTTCCAAGGAGGGACTTACCTGCAGACACCACCTCAGTGCAGTAGACGGGGAATGTGGCGGTGATCAGTACACTACTGCCATGCATTTATGGACCTCCAGGTCCAACTTGGACTCCCTCGTTGAGCAGACGTTCTATCTGGCCCAAACAATGTATTGTTCCAGAGGGCCGCTGGGGTCTATTGTGAACTGTGATTTATCTAATCAGTGATATATTCAGGTGCTTTTGCTTATCCGTTGTAAACCTTTCAGAGTGGTCATCGAAGTTATCCATTGTGACACGATGCGTCTATACCTACGATAACGACATTTTTTCTCCCCCCTCTGATCAGCCAGTGGAGTCATAATGACAATCCGTTTAATGACGGAGGTTCAACTTCGAATCGTGCCCCTCGCAATGTCCTAGATGACACCTTGTTCAGTGCCGCTAATGACCCTTCACGTCGAGATTCGGCTCATCAACCGTAACAAAATAAAAAAAATACTAAGCTCTCGAATCAATAGTTGCTTCAGAACATGCACAACCAACGATTTCGAGAGATTTGGATAAGGTGGGAGCCACATTTAATGAACCAAACATCGAATATACTTTTGAAGGCTGCATGTCGTTTTGAATGTCTTTTCAGCTAAGCAACTTCCAAAACCTTTGAAAACAAGGGATGACTGAAATGTCATTTTCTTCTAACACGCGTAAGCTTTTCTTTCTTGTTAGCAGCGATATAATATTGTTCACCAAAGAATTTTCAATTCCTCAATTTAGTTCTCCCTCTCCTTGTTAAGTAAATGCTACAACGTCTACCCGTGTTGTAAGAGTAGCATCTTCTTAAACGAAAACACTTTCTCAGGGAAGAAGAAAGTTTCGAATACGACTCGATAACAAAGAGTTGATTCCAGAATGAGCAAAAACAAAAAATATTCATACTATTTAATCCTGGTAATTGAGATAACGAATTGAGGAAATTCATCAACGTTATACGTGTTGGTAATTTAAAAAATTCTATTGATATAGTGTAGGTACCTACCTACCTTTAACAACGTTAAATCTATGTTTCTTTGAATGTACTACTAAATTGAACTTTCATCCAATTAATTGGGATAAATGAATAAATAAGGTATATAGACCATATTATTCCAAATTATTGTTATTATTATTCATGTAGGTGGTACGTGTACAGTAGATACATGTAATATTCATTCGCCTTGATTCATGAAATATGATATTGCCTCTAAGAAAGACTGTTGAGAGTAAGGGAGGAAAAAACATACCACAAGAAATAATTTGACTTCTCCAGTCCAGCCTTCTCATGGTTACACCCATTTTTTGCGGTTAGTGGGCACTCTGATTGACGGCCCGGAAAATACCCATCTTTTCAGCCAGTCGGTCGAGTTTCATCCTTTTCCCGTAATATAAGAGCAGGTACCTCGCCAAGCTCCCTCTTTGCCATTACAAAAGTTATAGAAACGGAATCTTCTTCGTGGGCAGTAGCATTTTTATGTATGGAAGGAGTGTCAATGGGGATTCGCCTTGAAAAGGAACGCGTAAGGTCACCTATCTGTGAATGTCGTGATCATTTTTCATGCCATGTTGCACTTGAAAAGAATTATTAATTGAAAAGCTAGGTTTATGAGAATGTGATTTAAAGGTTTCTGCTGAACAATTGATTAGGTCCTTAGGTAACATTAATCCATCCATTCCATTCATCCATACTCGAGATTAGTTTCCTAACTATTAATGATTTCAGATCTTCGAAAACTATAAGACAGTTTTGTGAAACACTTATGAAGTCGTGTGTTGTAGTTTTTTTAAATTGAATGATTATTGACTAAAAAAGCAAAATGTAATCCTCTCTCCTAATAATTTGTTGGACTACGACAGATTCCTAAACCGAATGAAAATTGTCTTCTGAAACTACTTACTGAGCCAAAGTTTGCACAATTCGGTTTACTATAATAATATCAGCCGGGTATGTGCTTGAAACCTCAGCATAACTTTCCAGAAATCCCAAGGGTAGCTTTTGGAGGATGAAACATAAAAAATCATTATATAAAAAATTTTCAAAATAAAAGTAAAGTACCCAATAGAAATTTTTCATTTGATTGAGTTATGATTCACTTCAATGAACCGAATGAGACTACTCTGTGACACTGTAAGACCAACCTCGAGTGCTCCACAAGGGCCTTAGCTACACAGAACGCGGTCTGTCGTGGCTGGCAGCGATCTCTGACCGCCTATACGTGTTATAAGTTTGTTTAAAACAACATGGCTTCACCCCTACACCACTCCAAGCGATCTGTCACGACGAATCAGTCTTGTTTTCAATAATATTGAAATATTTCATAACTAGTTCATATGATTAGATGACATTATAAGTCCACAGTAAGTCCTTGTGGATTGATAGACCTTCTACGCAGAAAATATAATGGCCTACCTTTAGAAAAATAGACGGGGAAAATAAATACGTACAACATTTAACATCCGACAGTTCTGTTATTACTGTAATGTTCTTAATACTAAACTTTTCGTGGTTTCACATAGAGAGCCGCGTTTAATAGTCATTTCCCACAGAAAAAAAAGTCTGCCAAGTTGGGGGGACAGTATAACTTCCTCACATAGAAAACGCAGCACATTATTACGCAGCAATTAATTATTTTAGTTTTGCCCCTTTTAAAAGATTTATTCTTTTTTTCTTTTGTCATTCCCTTGGAATCGTCAATAGAATGGGGTCGTAAGCTAGTTTTAAATTTTCCACCACCACCCGAACGAAGGACTATAGGTCTCGACGGTATGGGGGTCATATACAGTCGCATGTATACATCCCACACCGAGAAAGGGAGAAAACCCACCCCTTGCGAGCGGAGTGAGCAACATCCCCTATACACGTCGGATTTCAACTGTTTTTCCTATCAACTCGGGATGGACTATTTATATCCCGTCGCACCTATACATCCCGCCCCTAGCGAGCGAAGCGAGCAACATTCCCTAAACATTTCAAATCCCCCTCAATGATCCACCGTTCCCAATCATTCTACATGTCCCACTCAACAGTTAAGACCATCGGGTGTATACAGCCATACCGAGCGAACAAACTAGGCTAGTATTAAATAAGTCACTGGGATAAAATGGTATATATCGGAGTAATCCCGAATACATTCACAGATACAATACAGTATAGCTCGACTCTTTCGTTCAGTTTTATTTTATTTTATTTTTTTCCTTTTTTTCGCTCTGCGACTTGTTGAGTGGGTGCACAGACAATACCATTCGCCAACACGTACATCTCACGGAAACGCACACATAGGGAACATGAAAGGGGGTTCTTGAAAAAGGCGACGAAAAGCGTTTCCTATTCACTGCAACAACTGAAACGAGAAATTGACCTGCGGAAATCCGCGAGGGCAGGCTGCGGTTACGGATTCGCACGGAAAGTATATTGGACGTATTGGACCCCTCCGACGCTAAATCTATCTTCCTCTACTCTCAACTTGATTGCGAACTTGAACCCTCCCTTGGGTGTGTATCTTCTATACTGTAGGTACTCCACAAAATCAAAGTGCTGATTGATTCGATTGAGTGTTTGCGGCTTCAGATAGTGTACCTATATATTATGTGGAGTCACATTTATGTGTGTTGCTCAATCGTATTTTATAGTATCTCGTAATAAAAGTGATTGGCTACTTCTTCTGAGATTTAAATGACTCACATCAACATAATAGGATTAATGTACCTATTATCGGACAGGGCCCAGTTATTGGACACTTCGTTCAAATGTTCTAGTTAATAAGCGTTCTAGCAGAAGTTTCTGTACAATTTTTTTTGTATTTACAGCAAACATCCTAGATGGTAGTTAAGTGCATTGGAGATCTTACTTTTTCTTCTGTCTTCAGCTATATTGACACGGTTAAGGCCGGTCGAGTTTCTTGTAAAATTGGTATAAGCCTATGACTCTTCATAATTAAGGCTCTTCGTCTTTTTCTCTTCATTTGTATAGTGTATATACATGCTATTATCACGAACTCTAGGTCTTTGACTATAGAGTGCAGCCAAGAAGTTTTTGTTTGACAGATTTCTAAAGAATATAATAAGGGTGTCCAATAGTGGGAAAAGAAAAGTTAATAGGTCCCAATTATTGACCCGCGTGGACATGATTTTTTCTTCTATGTTCTTATTATTGGAGGATGGTGCAGCGTCAATAGCAACAGCTTTCCAAAAATGTTATTCACATTCTCTCTTCATTTTCTAAAATAAGTCTTTGTTTTATAGTAATGGAGAAGTAAAACGCAATAGTTGGTAAATAAAAACGGAAAAAATACATAAATCATCATAAAATAAACACCCTTCTCGTTGCCAATAGATAATATATGATGACACAGTGATGAAGTGAATGTGTATTTGGAAAGCGCTTACAGTTGTTGGAAGTCCACCAATAGAAAGCGTGAGGTTGTACAACAAATATGGTCAAATTCGCTACAAAAAAGCACTACATATTTTGTAACATCACTGAACTCGTCCCCATAATCAGGATCTCATTTCAATAGGAATACATCCCCCTCCCCCTTGTTTTTCTTTGTACTTGCTCCAAACTATGCCAACATCCACGTAAGAATCATAAAAAGTTTGTTAGAAAGCATGCATGCTCAGATTTTACTATAATAATAATAATAGTGTTGTGTACAGCTTGGTGGTCTCGATTCTCGCAATTGAACAGTAAAAAAAAAGGATATTCTAAAACAATCCATTTATTTAGATATTATGGATTAGTTGGTCTACTGAATCAAAATTCTGTAAAAAAATAAATATACAAATAAATTTAAATAATAATAATAATAATAAAAAATAATAATCAAAGAATAATTATAACACACTAAGTAGTTCTTCCTTTTAAATGTTGATCGCACAGGAGCTCTCTTCGAGGATTGAGCGTATTAAACTATATTATTCTGTTATACTTTTGATTAGTCCAAATCGACTTCACAGTTACGAAAATCGGAGTAGCTGATTTCCGTCAGTGATGTTTGTGTTTCTTCCCAAACGCAATTTACGCATCCTAGACGAATTTCTCAACGGATTAGAAAACTTGGAGTTCCCTCGATCATTCAATTTTCAGCCAGTTGGTGTTATTCTCATGAAAAACGCGGTGTATCTTGTTTAAAAGTTGTCCCGAGTCTTCAGAACTTCCAACTCATAGTAACCTGCCAGTGACTAGAGGTGTCGAGTTTTGTTGGCGTTTCCGTTGAAAAGCTTTTCCTTCTTATAAGAAGTGGATTGAGAGACCGCGCTCTCTCCGGGGTACTTCCCATGTTTCGAAAAAGTTCTGAGTGACAAAAACCTAATGAAGACCCATTCGAAAGAGATCCGACTTACCAAGTTGTTCGGTCTTCCTCTATGTTTCGGATGTCTGGGGGATTAAATTTTCCTGGCCAAGTTTAGTGATGCCATTGAAACATTTTACAATAGGTAACTCCGTCGAAAATCAAGGGTTCGCGCAATATTACTATCTTGTGAATATTAACACTTACAGTTTCTAGATAGTGGAACTACAAATGCCTACATTCACAACCCGCACTCAAAAATTACATTTCAGTGCAAGTCCTCCCATCTGATGATTAGTATATTGATTGTCATTAGCGAATTTTAGAAGAAAATCGGGCTATTGCAACGGCTCCACAATTTTAAAATCTTGATTTTGCGAAAACCGCCGTCATGAGGCATTTTGAAACGATTCTTTAAGTTTGTGCTTTTCTCGCTTGTCTCCTTAGGCTTGAGATAAAAATGTTGTTCTTCAAACAAATATCAACCTTTCCAAATGAAAGGATGAGTTCGTTTGCCAGCAGTTTTTGAGAACATTAAATTGGCCAAATTTAAAAAAGTGTAAACAAATTATTAAAATGGCTAAAAATTACTAAAAATAGTCAAATTTATGTGTTTTTAGTCAAATTTTAAAAAGAAAAAGTTTATCTACAATGAACTAGAACATTAATAATTTATGGGGAAAAAAAAAAAAAAAAAAAAGCTGAAAAAAGAACTATAATTTAATTATTATTTGCTAGAAAAACGACTAAGAACTCCAAAAAGCTAGAAAATCGAAAATCTTTGTTGAATAGCAGAATATTTTTTAGAACTAGTGTTTGGCAATTGGTAGTGAACATTTATTTTCTTTCAATGTGCTCAAATTTCAAAACAATGTAACATAGTATATTACGATAACTTACGAAAATTCTCTCATATCATGCTGTATGACTGGATCTCTTCCTTCTTACGGTGGCTGTTTCCGACTGTAACCGAAGATATTTAGAGGGCTTGGAAAGATGAGTGTTATCTTGGAAGTATTCATTCAGCACATATCGATCACTCTGCGGTTATCAATGGTTAATGATGCTCATTACAAGGCTTGCAAAAAGCTCTTGCTGTTTAAGATGCGGAAATCGGAGAACCGAATCGCAGATCTAAATTGAATAATCCACATTGTAATACTTCAAAAGCGATTCTTGCTGAGTTGCGGGATGCCGAATTTCAGAAATGGGGTCTTTGATACATAATATTCCTTAAAGCAAATGGGCGGGCAAAGAAGGGTGTCCTAACAAGTCACAATTGGACCAACGACATCAATGCCTCCAAGATCCCGGACGGAGTGAGTACACCAGCCAAGCTGCTGGTATTCTGCTTGAAGAGAGCAAAACGATAGAGCAATTTACAGCTGAATATCACTCAAAAGAAATTTTTAGAACTAAAACATTATTCCGAAAAATTGTAAGTGCAAGGGAACTATCGACTATAACGGAGTTAGAGAGATCCGCAAGTATTACAGCGTGGAAAAAAAAAAAAAAAAAAACCAAGGAAACCAACACCCCACTTGTAGGTTCGTAGTGAGCCGCAAATATTATCACACTTCATCTTCCGCCGGTTTACGAAGTAAAAGCGAAATATACCGTACTGTTGGAAAGGTGGGGGTCATGGAAAAGTTCCTCCAGTTTTGGTAAGTGGGTTTGGTAAGTATTTGAGCTAAAGAGCTTCAATGTAATTCTGATTTCGAAGGGTTCTCAAAACTTTGATTTTCAAATGCAAATCCAATAAATTTAAATCACTGAACAATTTCTAAAATCGGTAAAGACAGATAGAAAAATTCAGTAATCTTATCGGTTTTCACGGAAAAATATCAAACTAACCCGAAAACTAGAGGATGAGACAACAATTACGATGATGAAATTTCGGTCAAAAATACTCCAAAAAACCGATTACCAATTTCTTGCAAACCTGTTTTGTGTAGATTTTACAGTGAGGTACTGGTCACTTTTAGCAATTTTTTAGTTAACCAGTTTATATATCTTCACATTATTTACAATCACACTCACAGACTTCTGATAGAAACATCTTGAATCGCTAGAAAAATACCTAGGTAGTTAGTTATCTTTCAATAAGATTTATTTTTAGATTGTGACAATCAACGACCGTAGCGCTATATTACAATGAGAAAATGATAAATTTGTAACATATGAAGGTACCAGCTAAGTACTTTGGTCCCTAAGCCAGGAAGGTCTTGAGGGTTACAAAATGTGGAGACATTGGATTTTCATCCTCCTTTATTAAGTATGTGCGAAGCCATGCATTATGAGTGGAAAAAAGAACCTCCACTCCACGTGTAAATTATGGAATCAGTAGAATGTACACAGATGCAATCCAAGGGTTTGGGGAAATATATAAAAATGTGTGTTGGGCACAAAGAGGTAATGTAATATTCTCTTTTCCCTCAATGGTTTTGGGATATGTAATGGTAATCACATACATTAGCGGAACTTGGGAAACACTTAAATATTTGTGTGCGTGGGGTACATGTCTAGCGGGCTTATGACTTTCATAGGACACAACAAGATGTGATTTTGATTTCCAATTGAATATAGTTGTGTACTGAACTAGTATCAATATTAAAAATTGCCACTATTATGTTAAAAAAAGGTATAACAAATTCTTGAAAGCAGTGTGGAACTACAGAATTTTAGTGATTCCACATTCTGCTTTCAAGAATCGTTCACACTTTTCCCTTTTATTTACCAAATAGTGGCAATTTTTAATATTGATACTAGTTCAGTATACAGATGTATTCAATTAGAAGTCATAATCCCAACTTGTTGCGGTCTCAGAAGGCCATCTCAGAAGGCCCGCCCCAGTTGGTGGAGAGAAAATTCCACTTTTTAAAGAAGAATTTTATTCACATTTGAATACTGGCATTTTTTCATATTCATACTAGTTCAATAATGAACTGGTGGGGAACAGGAATTAATGGACGATTCAAACATCGTAGTTCATTCAAAAATTGGAAAAAAAAAGAAAATCTCATGATCAAATAGTTAATAGAAGGGATAAACGATTTCTAGAATTATGTGATGACAATGAATTGGTAATATTAAATGGAAAAATGCCGGGAGATGTAGAAGGGAGAAGCATTTTTTTTGGACTCAAGTAACTCAGTCATAGACTTATGTTGTGTGAGGGGGGATATGATCTACGAGTATATGGTTGAGGATTTTTTGGTGTTGAGTCAGCCCTTCTCCGACCACATGCCCATATGCGTAAATTTACAGGCCTGCGCTCCTAATGACTCTCGGTCGCAGCCAGTTCGTTTGCCATGGTTCAAATGGAAGGGTGTTGATAGGCAAAGCTATCAGAGGCCACTAAATGAGGAAATTAAGTTATTGCCAGTGGTGATAGGGGAGCCAGAGGATGAAATGTGCAGACTTACGAACCTGATTTCACGTATGGCGGGCGGGAGCAGTGTGTCGACTACATTTAGTCCGAGGGATCCTTGGTTTGACTGGGAGGTTACCGGGCCAGAGAAAAGTCGTTTGCTTGCCTTCGCCTTGCTCAAAAAACAGGATCTGATATTTAAAAATCAGCTTATCTCGAAGCAAATGCCGCTTACAAGAGGTTATTAGCTGAGAAGGAAAAAAAAGTTTTATGATGTGTTACCGACGCGTTTTAGGGAGGTTAAAGAGAGTGGTGACTTCTGGAAGCTGGCAAATTCATTCAGAAATTACACTGTAAAAAAATCTGGCTCGATTGCTCCATCATTGTGGATTGAACCCTTCTCGGCATTGCTGAACCCTGAACAGCCTGCGATTGAGCACTATTTTGTTGAACCGCTGCTAGTTGTTGAAGTACTGGACGCTCCTTTCTCAATGGCGGAATTTGATAGAGTTTTATTGAAGGCTAAAAATGATAAGGCTCCGGGACCGGATGGCACTCCGTACGAATTTCTGAAGTACTCCCCGGAAAGCTTCAGGACTCATTTGTTGGGCATTAACAGCGCTATGTACGATTTTCCCTCGATTCCTGAAAGCTTTGGTGAATCTGTAATATTTCCTATGTTTAGGAAAGGGGATGTAAATGATGCTTCAAGCTTCAGAGGGCTTTCGTTCTTGAACACAAATATGAAGTTGTTGACACTGCTTTTGGCTGCAAGGTTGAGAAATGTTGTTGTGAGGAACAATTAGCTGAGTGAAAATCAGTCTGGATTTAGGTCTGGCTTTTTACAGTTGACTGTATTTTCACTCTCACTGGTTTGATTAAGATATCACTGAGCAGGAGAAGGGGCAAGTTGTTTTGCATTTTTTGTAGACCTCAAGTCAACATTTGACTCCATTTGCAGGGATTTTTTGTATATAAAACTTTTCAACTGGGGCATTTCTTCTAAATTAATCAAATTTTTGAGGCATTTTTATGGCATCTCCAGGTCTAGTGTGTGGGTTGATGGTAGCAGGTCAGAATATTTCGATGTTATGACAGGTTGAGGCAGGGTTGTCCTCTCAGTCCGCTCTTTTTCTCTTGGGGGGGGGGGGGGGGGGGGGGGGTTGGTGGGGTGATCATACGCCTACTGATGTTTGCCAATGATATTGTGTTACTGGCGAAGTCACTGGAAGATCTTCTGGGGGGGCTTAGATAGGTTAGAGCATTATTGCAGGTTGTGGGAGCTCGTTGGCAATCTGGAAAAGGTGATGGTGTTCAGGAGTGGAGAGTAGATAGCAGCAAATGAAAAATGGACCTATGGCAACAGTGTTCTGGATGTAGTAAAGGAGTACCGCTTTCTTGGAGTTTTGCTCACCCCAAAGCTTTGTTTCACGAAACACGTTGCTCTGAAAGCAAGTGCTGCCTAGTTTGCGTTGAATATCGTTTGGAGAGGTGCTGTTATGTCTCCTCATACACCGTTGCAAATGCTGCTGCAAATCATCAGATTTTTAATGCCGTCTCTCGGTAAGTTCTTTGTTACGCAGCACTGTGGGGTTGTGATGAGTTTGAGCCTGCTGAAAGAGTTTCAAGATTCTTCCTGAAAAAAATATTTTACCTTCCAACCTAAACCCCAACAGATATGCTGTTGATCGAAACTAATCTACTCCCTGTATTTAGTTATACCCTGAAACTACATTTACTATTATATGTCGCAAAGATCTTGGAAATGGATGACTCACGATTTCCAAAAGTGGTTTCGAGGGAAGTTAGTTCTCGTGAGATCTACTGGACTGATTCATGGATGAGTTTGGCTAGTAGGTTTGAGATTCCTGAGGCATTGTTCAGTATTGACGACATTGGTAAAAATGTTGGCCAGATCATCGGCATGGTTGAGACCAAATACCGAGATGTATTTCGCCTTCGAGTAGCAGAGACTTTCTTTATATCAGTCCCTTGAATGATTTGGTTGTATGGATATGACTGCATCATCTAAGAAAGAATTAAAATGTACGTTTCATGTTGGATGTTCAAATTGAGAGGGGACTTGTTGGACCTCAATGCTTAATTTGAGCATGATAAAGTCATCAGAATGGGCCATAGGGATCAAAATAGGTGTGCCCACAACTTCTTTTGGCTCTCCTGTAAAATCGCCAAAATGTCACTTACGATAATCGACCTCTGAGGTACAGAATGGTGAACCGTTGTCGTTTAGGAATCGGAAGGTTTGTTCTCTTTGTAACTTAATGGTTCAGGAAGATGTAATTCATTTCTTGGGTGAGTGCTCCGTACTTTCAGAATTTAGGTTTGTTATTTAAAAAAAGTCTATATATCCAGAGATGAATTGTTAGTTTTACTAATTAACCCAAGGGAATGGGATAATTCGATTAAGTTTTCTAGAATGGCATGGAAATACCGATATTTTCTGGTAGTCGAATTTAATTCGGCTCCTTTTAGTCAGTATCTTGTGTCTTTTCCCCTTTCTTGTATTTTTGAATTTATACATGTTCATTTCCAATTATGATAATAATTACTTGTACTACTGGACCTGTTTATTACTCGTATACCATCACCTAATTGCCACATGACTACTAAGTGTACTCGTACCTAATACAAGGCAATGAACTCCGGGCAGACGGATTTACAAATCCATGCTTGATTATGCTTTTGTACAATATATAATGTAATCTTGTATTGAAATATTCCTTCTGAATTAAGCGATTACTATTATTATTATTACTAGTTCAGTACATAACTCTATTAAATTAGAAGTCAAAAAATCCCTACTTGTTGCCCCCAGTTGGGGGAGAGAAAATTACACCTTTTGATAAAGTATTTTTATTCAAATTTGTGCCACTAATGTATGTGATCCCGAAACCACAGAGGAGAGGGCCAATATTACATTGAATTTATGTGCCAAACACACATAATTTAAGTGTTTCCCAAGTGCCGCTAATGTATGTGATTACCATTACATATCCCAAAACCATTGAGGAAGGGGAAAATATTACATTACTTACATTCTATGTGCCCATAACGCATTTTTATGTGTTTTACAATACCCTGGATTGCATCTGTGTACATTGTACTGACCCCATAATTTATATGTGGCCTGATGAAGAGCGGGGTTTTTTCGACTCTAAATGTATAGCTTCGCACACAATAAAGGAGAATGGAATCTCCACATCTCCACATCTTGTAACCTTCAAGATTTTTCTGGCTTAGGGACCAAAGTACTTAGCTAGTAACTACCTAAATATATTATAAATTATAAATTCCAATTAGCTGATGAGCTATCATGTTTCTATCATAAAATTATAAATCTTTCTGTCAGAGTCTGCTGGTTATACCCGAAACAAGTAAGCGAAATAAAAATTTTCTTTATTTCCTTGGTTGAAAACACTACAGATTCAAACCGCTCCACAACGATCTATCAAAGTTAACTTCTATATCTTTCAGATAGAAGTGTCATGATCCGAGATTATGTCCACAATAGGAACAAGTTACACTCAATGCAAACTTCACATCACCATCATTCGAGGCAAAACCGTTGAAATATGGAGGCAACTGGCAGAGGATTCAAAAGATAACAAAAGGGGCTTCCGAGTGAAAGTCCTTCTGCTTTAGCAGGGACGATAGGAGAACTTGCCGTCGAAAGCTCTTATCCAAACAATAACATTCTGCTAGCGGCAAAAATAATATTTTATAAGGGTCGGTTTGAGAGAAAATGCTCTAAAGGAACGTCAAAAAAGAAATTAAAGTTAGTGAGTAAACGAGGTTTGTGCAGGTAATAAGTTATCCTGCATAATCAGTGAGCCTTCCCTTGCTTCAAGAATGCCAATTCTTATTTTAACCGCGGGAAGATTTCGGAATTAGAGTCGAACATGTAAAATGACTAGAAATAAAAATAGAGAATAAATGGAATGTGAATCTATGAAATAGTCATCAACAATAAAGCTTCATCATATTAACATTAAATGTTAATTTACCTCGTATTTTATTATTTCATTTTGTTTTCAAGTAATGAGACCACATCTTGCTTACTTTGAAATTCTGACTTTTTTTTGCTAATTTTAAGAAAGTTGTAACAGAGTTACCTCCATCGAGGTCCGTCAGGGCTTAAGAGATAGCGCTGTCGGCGTCCCGTTGATGAAACAACGGGCTTCGCGGCCTGTCCTCGAATGTTTTAGCAGCTGGGATGGCGTTGGATGGGATTTCCAGGTGGCTGGAAACCAATCTACTCCGAACATGGCTCATTAAAAGCTATTAGTAGGAGTGGGTATCTCTCTGACGGGATGCTCTTTACTCTCCTCTACCTTTTTATGAGGATTTAGGCCCCCATTGCACCTCGGGGGGGGGGGGGGGGGGGGGGGGGGCACCTAAATTCCTTAAAAAGTTGAACATTTTCGTGTTGTTTTCTGACAGGAGAACTTCTCGTTTGCTTTTTGCAATGCACAGATTTTGGAACGATCTTGATTTCGTGTGTATTTTTCGATCTGTAATTTCTTGACTCGGGAAAAACTTTGCTAAATTACACATATTCAGAGGGTTTGCTCCAAGACACACATTTGCATTTCTGCACAAATGCGCATTTCACAGAATACCATTATTTCTATTCCAGGCCGGTGAGGTACTTAGCAGGACCATCAGGGACCCACAAGGGATGGATGGACCTTTCAGTGGGTGGGCGGAACGAAAAGGAGTACTTACGACCTAGAAGATGGGTCAGAGGCAGATGCTGCACTCGGTAGATGCTGCACTCTACAGGAACTACTGCCTAACCGGGCAGTAGAGACATCACAGGGGCTTATTGAAGAGATCCTAGTTTTTTTCTAAGGACAATGAACAAGATGTTCATGATGTGGGAAACTACAGTGGGTCTGTCCTACGTTGATTGCTTGGCTGGTCTCCTGTCACAAAGAAGTAGAAACTGTTGTAAGTCAACTGGGTTTATGGAAAATACAACAATACATTAGATGCCATTTTTTTATTAAGGATCATGGCGTATCTATTAGGGACACAGGTGGGAGCAACTTTTTGGAGGACTGTGTTTGATGGTATCTTTCAAGATATACTTGTTAGACCAGGACGTGTTGGCGCCTGAGTATGCAAAAAATTCGCCCCTGGTCACTCGCGCTTCACTCTTCAAATAAGACGGTAAGCTCTTGATCTAACTGGTAATTACGCATGAACGATTTCATACAGTATTGTGGATACCTATTTATTTATCCTCTCTTGAGAATCCTCAGGCTGATCCCTCTATCCAAAATTCCTGCGGTGTTCTTTCTATTTAAACTGTAAAACCACTCTTGGTAAAATCCTCTCATGGTTAGTAGAAACTCCCGTAACTCTCGTAGAATCATTGGAGCAATACCTACAGTCTTTGAATAAACCATCAAATTAATCCCTTTAAAATATTTAAAAAAAAAAAAAATCTATAACAGGCCTTCAACAAACTTGTTACATGGCAACACGAGCCTACAGTCACTAAAATAGCCCATCTACACCCCCCCCCCCCCCCCCAAAGTCAACCAAATAAAAACCAATAAGATATTAAAAGAAAGACAAACCTTACAGCTCACCAATAAATAATTCAACCAATATACCTAAAACGGAAACACCACAAAAAGCTTCCACTTCCCAAAGGAACCTACAAATTCCACAACCTGAATATACAAGAATATTTATGTTCATGTATATAGATTAAGGTCACTTTATTATTACCCAACCTACTACTAACAGAACGGAGACTGAGTACAAATCGTGAGTCTTAGTCAAAAAGATTAAAAACGACCCTTGTCACATAAACCCGTCGATAAAGCAACTAAACAGCTTCATAATAATCTGAATAACAGACTGATACCAACTCCGAAATAATCATGACAGGTATAAAGAGCGTGTCCTGTCAAAATGAGGGTCTCCACTGCCTCAGAATCAAAGAAACAATCCGATCTTGTGCTAGGTCTGCCAGAAGCATCGAAACGAAAACTGCGGGCAATATACATACGAAAATTATCAAAAGTTGCCGTCAGAAAGAAAGACAGTATTCAAATGCCAGCAATGCAAACAGAAACTAGCACAACCACCAATAGAATCGGAAGACCAACTAGAAGAACTCATTTATAAACGTTTCCCGTATCTCTTGCACTTCAGACGTTATATATCTTAATTGTTTGCGGGCATTTTCACAGACGGATATTTGGATGGGTTCTTTCGATCGTCAACACTACTGTCTCCTTGGATCCAGCCTCCTTTGAGTTGATTCGAAATCCAAAACGGCAAGTTTCATCTCGTTTCACAACGATATCAACAACGCCCTAAGATTCCATCCCTCCTAGTTTGGGCAAAGGAATGACGTGTAGAACGGTCTCTTGCTCTTTTCGGAAAAGTGACGTTTCATGCATGTTCTGAGTGAGTGCTCCAAAAAATGTTTCAATTATTAAATTTTATGGGCAATAGTTAGTTAAATGAAATTTAAATATTGTTGCTAAAATTTATAACAATGCATTACTACATTTTGGTATGTACCAATGCAGTACCTACTTGAATGTTTTTTATAAACTTATACATACTCTTGTACTTATACATAATTTCTATTTCTTCAATTAAGTATATGTTGATATCTACCTATTCTTATGGTCGAACATACTTGTAGGATCTATACATACATCTGAAGTCAAGATCTTATGAATGTTTGAGTTGAGATTTAATTTCCCTACGGTTTTCTAATCGACAACTTGTGTGGATGTGGATTCTCGTTGGATATTTTTCTAGAGAATCGGGAATTTCAAATTACTGTGATAAATGGCGATGAAAACTATAATCAACTGATTACATGGTAATTATATAATAATAAAATCCCTTATAGTAAGAAATACCTATCTCCAGTTAATACAAGAGAAGAAAAAATGCATTTTTTCTGCTTTGAACCTGTTCTAAATTGAACCTGACAATTTTACACGTATTATGCTAATGACCTAAGTGTATCTTGTTTAAAACCAACGTTTTGAGCCATAAAATGTTTGTGATGGGCCATTCGTAAAATGTTAGGGTCAAAAAGGAGCGCGGTCCCATGCGCTCTTATACCCCTTCCCCCTTCCGCGACCACTCGTGGTGGTGGCATCATCCACTTTTGAGTAGCCCAAGACATCATGAACACGATTCAAAAGAGAAACCGCGTTCAAAATTGTTTGCATACTCATGCACTACCACGTCCTGGTCTATGTCCAGAAGCTCATGGGGTTAAATATGCATCACCAGAGTGATCTAAATAGCACTGAATCTGTTTGTAGGTACTGCTAGAGAAATGTTGACATTTTCTGGCGGCTGACGTTGGCCGAAACTGCCACAACTTAGTTTCACATACAGTAGTCTCCACATGGGGACAGGCGGCAAGGAACCGGTAAAATTTGTACAGTTTCATTCCCTCAACGCCCCACCGGCAGGGATGACTTCCTAAAACATCAGTGGCAGAATTCCTCCACTATGGGGACATTTGAAACTTACTATTCGATCCTGACCCTAACTTCCGGGTACCTTTGGGTCGCGTTGGTTTTCAACCTGGAAACAGCAGCAACATTCTGTCTGGTCGTTTTCACATATAGCAGGCAAGGGCCTGCAACTTTAGCCTTTTCATTTCATCAACACCTCATCAGTGCCTCATACCATTGGCAGCCATCCATGACTGTGGGACCCCAGCTGATGATCACAGCTCTGACTTGAATTTGTCTCCTACCTACTCAGTTATCTTGTCAACCCAGCAACTATACCAAAGTTCCATCTTGTAGTTTTTACATACAGCCTGCGCGGCAATTCTCTACAGCGTTTCATTCTCTCAACGCCCCTTGGGGCTTGCTAGGACATCACCGGTCTGCATCACTAGTAAAGCAGGAGTTGTATTTAATTTAAATAATTTCTCCTGGGCAGGCGTTATGCAATTATATTTATATAATAGTGCATTATATAATTCATTTATTAATTATTCACTATGTTCTGCATAGAGTACAGAATAAAGGAATAATAAGCCTTTGTGTTTGGCAGCGCTATTATTTCTTGGCAATCTGGACTCATTTGATCATGATTTACACACGTTTCATTTTCTCGACCATGTGTTCAGTGAACCGATTCAAGCACATTAATGAAGACGACCTTTGAACATTTTCCATTGATTTTCTACAATTTCCACCTTTACTTTATGTTACTATTGAGCTTATTTGAAAAAGGGGTGGACTCTTTCATTCCTTAAGTTTGAACGCGAAATCAGAAAACAGTCAGTAATTTATCACTTCACCCTACAGCCTTCAAGGGTTTCGTGTTTTGCTTCCTAAAACGGACTAATTTCTTTGAGTCAAACGAGGACGATTCATTAACTCTCTCAACGCTCCAATTCCATACCTTCATTTAAAGATTCTCCTTCACCTTTCGATGTGTCCGTCATTTTGAAAAGAGCATATAATCAAAAGATCTCCTGAATAGATCTATTTTTCTTGTTGTCTAATAATGAAAAATCTGAGTCGCGACGAGTCAATCATTGCGAAGTAGGAAAACTTAGCAAGTAGGCGCTTCCTGTGTTGTTACTCTAAATAACAAATTGAATTTAGATTTCAATTGTTAGTACAATTAAAAACTGCACTACTATAATATATTAAATCAATATCACTCGATATTATGATTTGCCATTGTCATTGCTGTAAAATGTCTTTATCTTACTGAAGTATGTCTCAAGATTTTTCGTTGCGTTGATGCTTCTTTTTGAAGGTTTAGAGTACTTCATCTATGCCGATGTTGGTATAACGTGTTTGTTTGACATAATTAAATATCAATTTCGTGATTGTTTTCCTATTCTTCCAGTAAAATCAACTCACCGGTATCGATTGTCCCTAACTTGGAATGTAACTGTTTCCTTCGATGCCACATGGTTAAATTGGTATTATGTTGGCATAATGCACACAATTGCTCTGCCACGTAAAAATATGATTTATTATCAGATAAATACGTGAACAACGCAGTTTGTGACAGACCATCTTGACCCCAACCCTCACAATTTTGAGATTTAGGCATTACCTTTTAAAAAATGTGGATATTGTGATTGTGGGGAATTCAACAACATTTGCGCAGGCTCAGGGATCACTTTTTATTCGGTTGCAATGAATGCATTGAGAGATCATCTGGGGTCAAGCAATACAATCCTTGAGCATGTCACAAAACTGATGAAAACTATGTATCTTATGATTGTTAGGAATTTAAGTTTTTGGTTCAGCGAGGACTACCTTTGATCGAGCAACGATTCCATCTAGGACCATTTAAGGGCAGACTAGAGCATTCATTTGTTCTTTTGGTTTATTGGATAGAAGCACAATTCTGTTGCATATTTCTTCGTTAAATTGACCCAGCTTGCCAAAATTTGAACAGTCTGGAGCCATAGTAGATAGCCTTTTATCAGGCGAGACCAATAGATCACCAATCGGTGGATCCTAATTGATAAAGTTGGCATTTCAATCGATCCAGAAAAAAAATTATTTATAATCAAATTCATAATAATTGTATTTCCAGGGAATAAGTACAAAATCCCGGATCAGTTTTGAGCATGCTAAGGTGTGAAACTCAGGGGTTGACTTATTCAAAAACCGGTATCTGTAACTTTCGAGAAAAGAGCATCCGTTTTTTTTTTGTTAGAGTTAAATAGATTTAATAGCAATGTATGGATTGAGACCACCAGAGTAGGTGAACGAACAACAGCTCCCCCCCCCCCCCCCCCCCAAAAAGATCGTTAAAGTTTTATATATGTAGATATATCATCACTTTCTTTTGTAGAATTTTGGTATATTTAGAAGAAAATTAATCAAACGAGAGAGATTGCCAGATTTGTTTAATTTTTACTGACAGGTGCCATACAAATTTTACTTTTGTTCATCGAGTGTTTCAACATTGTGCTGCTGGTGGACGATTAGCGGCATTTTCACAATATTTTTCTGCTCCCTCATTCGTTCAATTCTAATAACCACAGGGATGTAATTTACGGAAATGTATTTGATTATCCCAATTGAAATGATTAGCTATTAGATGTACCACCGAAATCCGGCGAAACGGCGTATTTGAATTGATATATTTTTACCAGAATGGTTCAAAATATTGAAACTTTCACGTTATATTGCCGTTTGTCCGGTTTCACCTATAGCCTACAGCGTCGGGTTTAATCTCATTCTGCTTTTTCCTCATGATTTGGGAAATTTTAGTAAATCCCAATTGTTATTTGTAACTTTAAGTAGGTATATTTCAAATTCAGTGTACTTAATTGTCGGTAGGAAGGTCCCCTGCTAAGCTAAAAAGGAGTGGATTTAAGATTGTTTCCCTCGGCGATTGTGAGTCAATATTGAAAGTTACAACCATAAAATTTATGCTTAAATTAAAGTTTATTAAACTTTAAACTTTATCCTTCAGCCCATCTCCCCAGACTACTATTGGCACCAACACCAATAAAAATACCAAGCTGTGAGCAAACAAAATATTTCAAATAGTCAATTTCAGCGAATTTTGTAGAAAATGAAGCTATTGCAATGGCTCGAAAAATTTTTGAAAAATGAAATTGAAATTCGTTTTGAGGCATTCTGAAACAAATCTTAAGGCTTTTTCATATATATATATATATATATATATATATATATATATATATATATATTATATATATATATATATATATCATTCCAGACGATCTCTTCTTCGAGTTGAGATAAAAATCCCGTTCTTGCGTCAAACACTCAGGCTTTGTAAACGAAAGGATGAGTTTGTTGGCTAGAACTTTTTGAAACACATTTAATTGGTAAAATTCCAAAAAATGTACCAAAAAACTATGAAAAGAGCATCAAAAAATTTATGAACAAAATTATACAGAAAAATGTACTTGAAATTCATTAAAATTGGTGAAAAAATCGTCAAAAAACTTCAAGAAAGCTAAAAACTTAAAACCTCTATTTTAATATGAGATTACTATTTAAAATACTTTTTTGCCATAAAATTACCTAATAGTTAACAATTTCCTTGCACTAACAGTATACAGTACGATAAATTACGAAAATCCACTCATACGATCGTGCTGCATGACTGAAACTTTCCAACGATAACTCCTTAAGATTGAGGTAAAAAACACCGTTCTTGCGCGGAGAAATAAAACTTTATATATGAAAGAATAAGTTCTTAGGCTACCATTTCTTGATCACATTAAATTGCTAACTTTTCAAAAAAATGTGTTAAAAAATCCCTAAAATCTTCTTAAAATAGTTAAATTTATTATCCTCAGCAGGACATTATTCGAAAGTAGTTTATAAATTATGACCTAGAACATAAATCTATGCACAACATTATGCTGTAATATGTACTTAAATGTTATTAACATTTGCTGAAGTAATCTATTTTGAGTCGCAGAATACTATTTAGAACAAGTTTCTTAGCCATAAAATTGGTAGTTGACAATTTTTTTGCACTCGAAAACTCTAATTTCAAAAAATTTAACATAATACGTAATACGTACGATATATTATTACCAAGATTTGCTCATACGATCATGCTGTATAACCTGATCTTTTTTGTTGTAATTTCGGAGTTATCTAAGTTTAGACAAGAACGAGCGACGTTATCCGGGATATTCCTTGAAATCCGTTTATAAGACTGCAAAAGGACAATTCTGTCACATCCAGACAATGCGCATTCACTCTCAGAAAACTCTGCCTGAGCAATTTAGCGCGCCAACTTGTACGAGTCATGTGAAGGTGATCGGACAAAGGTCGCTCCGTGGGGGAAGTGTGCTAAACGGCAGATAAGAAAGAAAAACGGGGGAGAAGCCATTTATCTCAACCCTCTCGCATTTCCTCTTCCAATCTACAGGGACCTATTTTTATATTGTGCCTTTCGGGACGGAATAGGAGTGTCTAATTCCGTTTTTACATCGGGCCAACGGCTTTTGTTCTTATCAGCTGGTTAACACCCTAATTAACGATTAGTGGATTTTGCACGTAGGTAGTGTATATTTAGAATTAGCAAGGTGAATTTTAGCGACGAACAATGTGAAACCTGCTACGTCCCTCACCATTGTTGCAAATTGAAATCCGTCCCCTGCGTGGAGCGAGGACGTAGAGAGTCACGATCCTGAGGGATTTGGTGGAATAATGGGGCTCTGATCACGAGGAACTCGAAGTAGAGCTCAGCACGGAGGCATGCATTGAATGTACGGCGCGGAGTCAGGTTATTCTAAGGCCTTACTATTTGTTAGTAGTATTATTACTATCATTTTTTTGTTAACACTGTCCTCGTTATCAAGACTTTTTATTGTGAGAAGGTAAATAAATAAATGCCATTATAATGGGTCAACGTTGTATTAACATTAAAAAATGCTAATGTGAAGGAGATGCCTGTTATACAGGGCGATTCCCTCGCAGATGAAAAAAAAAAAAAAAAAAAAAAAAAAAAAAAAAAAAAAAAAAAATTGGGTGAAACTACATCAAAAATGGAGTAAAATGCCACCAACTGCATATTTTTATCTCAATCCGTTCTCGAGATATGATTTTTTTAAAGGTTTTTTTTTCTGGAAAACCGTGTTTTTCCTTTTAAACTCGAATTTCTCCACTTTACTTCATTCAATTTTAACTTTTGACCACATTTTCGGAATCAGCATTAAATTTACTATAAGAATAGTGTACTTGAGTTCTTAAAAAGTACCATCCAAAGGCCCTCACATCAGCTCAAACATTGACGATTTTGAAAAAAGAATGTTTCTGAAAATCTTTAAAACTTTACTACTCTTCCAAAACAAATCCTGGAAACTGGCAAATCTCATGAAAACTGCTTCGTCTAATACTCTTTCCAACGGTATAATCAAGTTTACTTTTATGTTGTTATTTAGTGGAGAAAATTATGTTTTAATGTTAAAAAATGTGGGTTTTTCAATGAAATTGTTAGTTTTCTCGAAAGATGACCCTCCATGAACCTACGAGTATGGGATCGGTTTCTCTGTATTTTTTCAAGCTGGATCGAATGGAAACTCTTGCAGATCTCTCAATTACGTTACCTTTAGAGAATCATATCTCGAGAACGGATTGAGATAAAAATATGCAGTTGGCGGCATTTTACTCCATTTTTGATTTAATTTCACCCAATTTTTTTTGCATCTGCGAGGGAATCACCCTGTATATCGGTATACCTGTTTTGCTGAAACATGGAATCAGTTGTGAGAGTTCTTTTGTAACACTTTATCGCGAACGATATTATTTTTTACTGTTCATGGCCGCTAGAGTTGAAAAACCACTTTCAAACAATTAAGTGGTTTCACAAACGGAATCAGTAATTTTAATGCTATTTCACTCACAAAAGGGTTAGTATTCTTTGTTGACGCTGGCTCAAAAATTAGCGAGAGAACAATCTTTGAACTTAATTTGCAAAGGCAGAGTAAGTTTGGATGTCAATGAGATTTTCTTTGCCTTCCATTGGTAATTGCCTTCCATTTTCTTGGCTCTTAAACTCTTTGGTTTTGAATGGACATTCTACGCCCCTGTAATTCTCTCAACATATTCTGCAAAATGAGGCTCGAGAATGCTCACGTGATTAAAGAAAGTACGTTTTCTCTGTAGAAGTAATTGCATTTAGGCAATGCATGGGGACGTCCCTGCAACGTATGCATTAGGTACTTCCTGATGTGTTTTGTTACGCATGTTATGAACTGAATAGAAAACAATAAAACCTGCCTAAAGCTACTTTTCTTTTACTCTCCCAAGTACGTTTCAATTTCTACTTTCGAAAAATCAATCCGAAAAATAGAAGGGGTAACTAGAAAACGGAGTGTCACTTAAATATTCTCGTCGTATCGATTACCGCATTAAGCGGCATTAGCTTATGATCCTGTGCCACGTGCTGCTCAAGCGTTAGACGCAGTTGAGGAAAGATAATTCAAACCTTGAGGATCACTTTGGCTCAAAC
The DNA here is from genome assembly GCA_030762985.1 of Adelphocoris suturalis. Classification (NCBI taxonomy): domain Eukaryota; kingdom Metazoa; phylum Arthropoda; class Insecta; order Hemiptera; family Miridae; genus Adelphocoris; species Adelphocoris suturalis. Next base: position 45,661,442 of record CM061048.1, read on the forward strand.
TTGCCGTCAACTGGATAAATTGATTCTGAAACTCCACCCCGACTTGCTCGCTGACCCGAATTGCGGTTAATCATTCGCTCAAACTTGCCCCACAAATCATGCAATCGCTGCTTGGAAGCAAGAAGTTGTTTCCAACAACCCTAAGAGTAGTGGTGACGAGATTTTGGAAATTCTTGTTTCTTGTTTATTGTGGTGTTTCTTCATAAAAGTAATTTTCAGCAGAAAGTTTTCTCAAGTATGCAGTTCCTTATGTGGGGTGACTCAGGGAACTTTGTTTTGAACACAAGGGATACTAGAGCCCATAATGGACCAGGCACCATGATTTTTTTTCTTCATATATTTGTTTCTTATATATATATATATATATATATATATATATATATAGGTAGGCCTTGTAGAAAGCGAGATAGGCCTTGTTGACAAGAGGGGGTGGTTTTCACCACAATATATATGAATATATATATGTGTGTGTGTGTGTGTGTGTATGTGTGTGTGTGTGTGGGCCAATATGTATGTATATATTGGATGTGGGCGTGTTTCCTCAATTCTGCATCGAAAAAAATGAACACGTATCAGAATCGACTTCTTCAATTTCCCCAATTTTGTCCATGATTTGAATACAGCACACAAAAGTACACAACTACATTTTACGCCTTATCTAGTTTTACGTTTTATTTACGTCACCATCAGCTATTTTAGGAACAAAATCTCAAGCAAAAAGAGTTGAAAGAATTTTCATTTACTGGATTTTGTCTAATCCTGTAGACTGTTGAAGACGTAAATGTAATTATGTATTTTGAGGTGCTGAATGGAAATTCTAAGACGGAATTGGGGAATTAGAAAATGTCTTTATCAAAATTCAAGTAGAAAAACACAAATAATCCTCTTGAATGTCTTGATCGGTCACATTTGAAGGGCGATGAAAATCCCCTCCCTCACCCAAAGAAAAACTCTTCGGAAAAACACAAAAAATCGATTTTGACGTTCAGAAGGCCTGTGGAATGGAATGGAAAAAAAAAAAAAATTTCTCCACTTTTACGTAGAAATTAATAATATATTAAACAATACCCTCATCCAAATCCCTGGAGCAGTCACTGTTTACCCCCCTCGAAAGCATCGATAGTGACAATCAGACTTCACTTCTCAAAGAATTGCGTGAAAGCACTCTCCCGCCAAATCAATTTCAAGTCCTTTTGGAACATTAGAAGAAATAGAATCCAAAAGTTTCTGACACTCCTATTACAGATAACGATACCAATTTACAGACAAAACCTGTATCAGGTATCTGGGACGGGAGAGTTCTGGAGAAGGAGGAGGAGGGTAGGTACTTGAAGTCGAGGAGGATAGTTGGGTGTTTAGATCACCATGCACTAGACTTGTTGATGAGTTGTACGTATTTCACTTAGCTTGTAGTGCTTCGACTACCTTTGGAGCACCTCACCAAGTTGCGGCTCTTTGTTGCGTTACAAGTAATTTCAGAGCGCTCTCGCGGTTGCTCTGTAAGGTACTTTCAGATTTTAGTGATATTATTCCTCCATAGCATACTATCGTTCAAACCTTCTCTGCTATTTTTTCAAATGATTATAGTTTAATTAAAACTAATTCTATTCTTATATTAGAGTACTTATAAATTATTACAGTTTGATTAAAATTAATTTTATTCTTATATTAGTCAAACTAGTTCGCAACCTACAACAATGTGCAATACCGGAAAATCATTGTTTGATTCCGTCACCTTCCGTCACCGAAAATTCTCCAAGTAACACATAGATTAGTTGGACAAATAGATCAGAATGAATTGTATAGTTTGGTAGTAAAAAACAAATAATAATCCTAAATCAAATCCTTCAAGTAAAATACAGATTAATTGAGCGAATACATCAAAATGATACGATAAGAATATAGAAAAGATACATAGAGCGATATAACTATCCATAGTACTTCAAATCACCCTTTAGTCCATAAGCATGCAGTCTTCCATAGTATGATTAACCGAGCACTGTCTATTCCAATGAGTAAACAAAATTTATCAAAAGAAAAATCCATTATCGAAAGCATAGCGGCTTGTAACGGATATGGAGGAGATCTCGTTGATACCACATGGGATAATGTTCCTAGGAAAAAGAGTAGGGAAAAAGTTTCCAATCTGGCCAGGGAAGATGTAAATTTAGAAGAAAAGCAATGGATAAGTATACCTTATTATGGGAAAATTTCGGATAAAATCGGCAAAATTCTATCATCGAGAGGTTACAAAGTAGGTTTTAGAACTAAAAATAGTCTTAAAGCATTACTAGGATCCGTTAAGGACAAAATCAATGTTAAGGTTAAAAGTGGGGTTTATAAACTAACGGTCAAAATGGTAGGAAATTCAGGGCATAGACGAGCATCAAGAGGATTTCAGGGAAAATAAGGGTAAGTCTACATTTGCGAAACATCTTAAGGAATCCAATCATAGTTACAATTTTGATTTGACAGATAGACAGTTTGTAGAATTTCTTCATTTTTGTCCGAAGGGAGGTGTGTTGAATGTACTTGAAAAATTCGAAATTATCAAAAGTGACAGATCTGGTAAATGTTTAAATGAGGATATACCTCAACATGTTTCACCACTGATAGGCCCATTTTTATAAAGCTTGGAATTATCCCTTCACAATGTTGAAACCATATTTGGTTATTTCCCCCTTTCACTTCATCTAATTAGCTATAATCCCTCGTCACCTTGTTTGCACTTAATTGGTTGTACCTCCTGCCCCTTTCCTTTCTCTTGACCAATGGGATTCAATCTCCCTTCACCTGGTACTATAAAAGCTGTGTCCTTTCTAATGTGTCTTCAGTTATTGTTTGTTACTGATGATGGCCTAACCGTCGAAATCGATTTAACAGTGTAACTCTTTTATTTTTCGTGAAAATAGGCAACGTTTTTCACTAACTTCCATTTTGACATCAAAATGACATTTAAAAATATGTTTGGAAAATGAAAAAAGAAGTAAAAATTATTAGTTGCGCACAGGACTCGTACCCGGGACCTTCAGCTCAGTAATCCATAATGCTACACACAACGCCACTGTGTAACTTGACGCTATGGATCAATCACAATATATATCACTCTATGTGTGGTCGAGGTTTGAAGCATTGCTGGGTCAGAGCGCTAGTAGGGCCGTAAGAAGGTCGCGCCTTTCCTGAAAATTCCTACATCGCGCCACAAAAACGCAAGTCACCTCACCAAGGTTACCATCGAGGCCGCTTGGTCAGCATGAAGTTATAGTTATACATACGCATATGGTTATACGATTATAACTCTGTGTACTATACGCGATTTACGCGTAATGTTATAGTTACGTGTAAGCGTGTTACATTCACTAAAGGAACAAATGAACACCGACATGAGTGTTGATGCGCGAGAAGAGGCAAGAGAAAGAATAAACTCTTCGTTTATAACTAATTGTGATTGGCACTGGTCAACCAATAGACCTGTCTGTTATGTTATCCCAAGCTTTCGAACGTCTCAGATCAGCAGAAGAACACATCAAGTGCAGAAGAACACATCATCACCTAGACGAAAAGGATCTTGAATAAAGTATCAGGGTGACCAAAAGATCTATGACAGACAAAACTAGTTCAGAATTATTATAATCCATGAACAATTAATTAAAAAACCATGCAAATTATTACACAACGGTTTGTTATTTCTGTGTTAGATAGCCCTTCTACGCAGATCATTGGCCTATAATTATTAAATTCTGTATATAATATATGATCAGAACATGACTCATCGTGTCTCCCAAAAGGGTTCACACTATTGAAGTTCCAGGATACCGCAATTTTACGCTTTACAGTAAATCTTAAGAAAAGATCGATAGGAAGGAAAGAATACGACGCGGGGTTCAGAGGTCCCTCAGTTGATCAGTGCGCCTCCGTACCTCGTAATTGTTTCCGAGGTGTCCCAAAGGGGTTCCACCTAAATGGAGTTGAAGCAAGAGCTACTAATGGTGCAATCATGTTGAAATTATTATGGAATAAATAAACCACCGACCCCAATTATGCACTGAATTTGAGCAAGGTTGGACGACTAGGGCATCAAAAAAATACGCTTGAAATAATTTACGCTTGCGTATGTGCAGATTGAATTAATGATTTTACAAGCATAAAATTAATAGGCGACTATTTAAAGTATTAATCGCACATCTCTTGAAAATTTCATCAAGATCGAATGAAAACTGTTGAAATTAGACTGGTTAAAAGTGGAAGTGGAAATTTACCACTGTAAAAAAACAACAACCTTTGTTTTTGGGCCACTAAAACTTATCCACCTCTCAAAAGTGGAATCAATACTTCCGCTATCTACAGGTAAACTTGGATGCAATTTATGAGATGAAACCAAAGATGAGATGATCTACCAATGCTTCGCTATTAAAGCCACACGGACAATAGTTAATTAACGGACAATAGTTAATTAACGGGCAATGGTTAATTAACTCAATTTCGCCAAGTTAGAATAAAATCCATTGGGAGTGGAACTACTATATCACCTGATGATTCCATTGGAATTATAACAGCTGATATTTGCAATTGCAGTTTCTATGTCTTCCAATCCCACCCTCCAGCGATCATTGATGGAATTTAGAGATTGATTGGCTAATCAATAGATTCGCCAGCAGCTCATGATTTCTCTATGGTCTCGCTTTCAGAAATCTGAAAGTTCGAATGTCGATGTTAGTTCAACGTATACCGTTGCGGAAGGTCTTGATCGATTCTTTGTAATTATATTCATCATTGACAAGCAAAAAATGATTATTGTTGATTTGAAAGTTTTCGAGATCTCGATTTTCGATTGTTTAGTGCTTTAATGTTACCCTTTAGGGTTGATAAAGTTTGTAGGAATTGATGCCAAAATTGATGCCAAGTTTGTAGGATCATCTAGGCCCTTAAGCATATGATTTTTAACCCAAGTTTCATAAAAGTTGGTCCAATAGGTAGTTTTGGAGAAAAACTGTGGACGTCGGCGGACGGACGGATTTTTTAATTATTATTATTTTTCATTTTTCTTCGATTTTTGGATTCTACGTATCTTGAAACGTAAACCAAAAAATTTTCAGGGGAGATTAGAAAATGATTTTTTTTCTTGGTTATTATTGAAAATAATAAATCTAAATCGATTGCGTTGCAAGAGATCCGCACAATAGCTATTGAGAACCGTAATTTATTGAAGCTTTTTTAGGTACCACTTATACGAGTATGAACCACTTATGACCCGTTACACTGCGGATGATCACGAATTAATCCCGTTTTAATCCAGTGATCTCACTGTGTTTTTGGGGGAAAACTACCGACCCGGAATTAAGACCCCTTTATTAGTCCTATATGGTGGATCGAGCACGTAAAACTACCAGCTTCAGTCAACGTCATATTTACCATTGGACTTCACATTACATCCTCAAGATATCTGATACTTAGAGATAACGAATTTGATTTTTCTGAGTCTTCTTCCCAAACCACATCTTTCGGTAAAATTTATACTATGGATTTGGGACGCTTTGAGAAAATGTGGCTTGAACTTGGGAACAAACTTCAGTACTTTGGTGGGTAAAAAAAAAAAAAAAAAAAAAAAAAATATATATATATATATATATATATATATATATATATATATATATATATATATATATGTATTCCATGCGGAAGAGAGTTTTGCGAAGATTGACTGCTTTCGGCCCGCATAATGTAAAACTTGTTGACAATGGTGCCACTTTTCTTGTGGTTCCAAGACCTCATTCCTCCCTTCGGCTTTCTAGGGCGACGAGAAAGGTGTTTTGATGCTTCCATTTCTCCGTTGAACCCTCATACGGGTTTGATGCATTATTCAAAAGTCACCTTCTCTTTAATACGAGCTCTTCCACGATTGATTTTAGACGCAAGCGCGGAAGAGGGATTTGTTGAGGTTGAAGCGCTGGATATTCTGCATCAAATAGGCTAATATGTAGTCAAGCTGAAATTTAGAAAATATGAACCCAATGGGTTCTGCTGTCTCGATTTTGAACATAAAAGAATACTTAATTATTTCCATGATGAGTCAACGACTTCTAATGATATTTTCAACTTCTAAATAAGATAATATTTATGTCAATCCTTAAATTCGTTTTCATTGATTATAATTAATTTTTGTCGATTAAAATAGGTTTATTACTGAAAAACACTTACGCAGTTTGCGTAAGCAGAACCATTTTTTTGGATAGAGATAGGTGGGAATATAAGTGGGAAAAAACTACTTTAAACACTTTTATTTTTTATGAATCAAGAAAGGCAACATACCTACATGATGAATATAAAATGTTTAAAATTTGGATTCGTTAAGTTCGTTAGCTGGAGCTCAGAGTTCATTCGTACCTTGATGTCCGAGAGAGGCTCCTTATCAAATTTCGTTGTTTTCGTTTCGCGTTTTTCTTATCATGTTACCTGCATTTTGTACGTAAAAAGGAAAGAACGGAAATAGAACGTCACACAGTCACAGTTGATTGCACACAATAGAAATGTTCGGCGATAATAATTAATTATGATTTATTCCAATATTAACATCGATCTCTCCTCTCTCATTCAATTAATTCGCAACAGAGGTGATGCGATGGGGATTTGATGGTATTCTTGTGTGTGTACACGCTCGTTATTGATCAATATCACTTCTACGTGCTGGGGACTGGTTTTGAAATATTGCTTTTGTTGCTAATCAGATAATGATTTCATTTGGGGTCCCACCAACTAGAAGATTCATATTAACATTGTAATATGACCGGTAAAGCGAACTTAGAAGATTCATATCTTGAAACTTCAGTGAGAGTTGTAATCACCTGGAAAAATACGGTACGCTTTTCTATTATGTTTAAAATATTGTTAACCTTTAAGTTCTGATGAAAATTGTCACCTAGTATGCTCTATATAATAATTGCTGTATTATTGATTGTGCTGTCTCATCTTCATAACAATGACTAGGAAGAATAATAATTTAAAACAAACATAAAGATAAAGGGATTGTGTTTGGGGTGAATTTAGTCGTTCGCCTGGAAAAGTCACGTCTGCGATCTAAATTATACCCCCGAGCCGCCAGAACACACTGGGCAAACGGAACTTTTGTCCCTGGCTTTGAATTAATTTCTAACGCGAGTAATTTACTTTTTTCTGTTGCTGAGATATTTATCGTGCCAAGGCTCTTTTGGTTACGTATCTGCGTCCTGCTATCTACACGTCATGTTGGATGCATGATAGGAAAAAGATACTGGAATGGTCGGCGACACGAAACTACCAAGCAAACTGTAATGTTGACCCCATTGACGCTTCGCAACGTAAGAGTTAACTTCTAAAGGTAGCTTCTGGAGAATTTTCGAAGTGGATGATTCCTAGTATCTGTAGTCGTAACGTAAATATAAACTTATTACATATCCGTATGTAATTCATAGCAGATAAAAATCGGCCACGAAACCTAAATAAGTAAAACAAATAGTATACACACACACAAACACACACACACACATGCGCGCACACACACGCACGCGCACACACACACACACACACACACACACACACACACACACACACACACACACACACACACACACACATATATATATATATATATATATATATATATGAAACGGTAGTACGACAGCTGTACTTACACGCATTATATTTTGCGTCAAGTGTGTAAGTACTAATGTACTTCAATATATCATACCAACGAAATATTTATGTTCGAATATGAAACGAGAGTTACCATCCACTTCTTGGTTTTTTAATGAACGAACATGAATCATAGTAACTAACCAATTCAATGAAAATTAACACCAGCATAACATTTGTTGGTTCACGTTTAATATTAGGTAGGAAAGAAAAAAGTTCCAGTCATGCACCACGACACATTGGCACAATCATCCCCTCTGAAGTTCTGTGGAATTCATCGAAGTGGGAAGTGGATTCTTGCTATCATTCAAAGAAAATAAGTCTAAAAAACTTCGTACATCAGTTTCACTCAATATGAAACCTAATAATAACAATTACCGAACATTCTTGGAGGCTAAGCAGCATGGCATAAATAAGTATATTTTTGTTTTGCTGTCTTTATCTTTTTGAACAGAATTTCTTCAGAAAGTTCTTTATAATGGTTTCCCTAATATAAAAGGTATTTCAGTGTTATTAAAAATACTCACGGCAATTCGTACACAAGCTCAATCACTCGCGACAAAGTTGGAGAATCTATTTCATTATAGAAATCGGAAGTTAGTGAAGAAAGTTGTCTACTTCCACGTTTTATTTCCGTTTTTTCCTTTTTACGAAAAAAATGCAGGTAATTTGATAGGAAAAACGCGTTTTTAATATCACAGATTTTCAATAAGCGATACCCATGGGTGTGAAAAAATTACTTCATATACTTTTTGAATGGAAGAATGGAAGAAGATTCGATCCTTAGAATTTTGGCATCAACCTATTTCTCTTACTATGGGTATTTTTCTTTTCATGATTTTTCAAAGTTTTGCACACTGGTGACGCCTAAGGACCCCTCCTGACTGGGCTGGTCCCAGCATAGAATGAAAACTACTCATCGTAAGAGAGTGCGGATGATGTCTAATTTCTTAGAATTGAATCTATTTTCATTTAAAAATATAAAATGAATACGTGGGTAACGTTCAGTTAACCATCAACACAGATTCTATGGGTCTGAAAACTGAAAGAGAACCTTCCATGCACGGAGGAACCTGGCCATCAGTGAGAATTTTGTAGAGGAAAGTAGAGCAGGAGAGCTACCTACCGTTACGCCGCGTTTTGCCGATAGAGCTCTCGCATTTCCGGCCTATGCACGAGACCTATACGAGTCAGTGCACCTCTAAACCAGATATAGTTATGACTTTCATTGATGTTAATTCAACAATAAAACTATACATACAAAACATTTTGCCGTTGGCACTCTATAATTTTATTTTTAATTTACCTACTAGGGTTACCCACAGCTGGTGTTGTTGATAAGGGTGCGTGCGATTTGCCAGATTTTCCGGCTTGCTCCCTCCTCTTCTAGGGGAGCCCATCGGATCAATCTCCGTCAAATATTGACGCGGAAGCAATAGCTTAGCGGCGCAACATCAATCACGGCACTGCACCGTAATCTAGAAAGGATTAAGGCAGTTAGGAAGGACTAACCCATCAAAACGGCCCATTCTTTTGGCCGAGTCAGGGCTGATGAATAATACAGAAAAATTTAACAAATCTATCTATAAATATACCAGTTCGTAATCCTCTTTGTCTGTATGTTCCGAGCCGATCACTGTCAAGATGCATTAGGTACTGAACTCGGTACGTTTATTCATCAAGTCCAGTGGAATGTTTAACTAATTTGATTGCATTCCTTCTCCGGGAAACAATCGGTCCATAACGATCTGTACTGACTTAACAGTACCATAATCAGAAAATGTTCCCGTAATGCAGCATGGTTATATGAGCGAATTTTCGTAAATTATCGTATACTATAACGTTACATTGTCATTAATGTTGAGCAATTCGCGTGCAGAGAAATCGTTATCTACAAAATTTATGGCAAACAAACACGTTCAATATTTTGCTGTCCAAAACAGAGTTTTTGGATTTCATTCTTTATTCATCGATTTTTCAGCAAATATTATAAGAAATTAAGTATATTATTCAACATAATACTGTGCATAAATTTTTTAATGTTCTAGTTCATTGTTGATAAACTTGTTTTGACTAAAATTCTGTTAAAAGTTAAAAATTTAAAGGTTTTCAGCTTTTTTCAGCAGATTTTCAGTTCTTACAAATTTTTAGTTACTTTTGAATACATTTATTGAAATTTGAACAATTTGATGTGCTTAAAAAATGCTGGTTAACGAACTTTTGTAAAGCTTGATTTTTCGGCGCAAGAACAGAATTTTTATTCCAATCGTAAGGAGAGTAATCGTCTGTAATGTGTATTATATATATATATATATATATATATATATATATATATATATATATACATATATCTATATATGAAAAGGCGTTGAACTCTAGGATTCGTTTCAGAATAAATCAAAACGAATTTTAATGAAGAAAATATTTGAAAATTCTTATTTCAACATTTTTGGAGCCATTGCAATAGCTCAATTTTTCACAAAAATTAGCGAAAATGAGAAAAAATTATGGTAATAGATGGTAAGAGTTCACATGAACTCTGTCTCGTGAATGGCACGCTCGTTTACTACGATTACGAAGATATTTTAACTATTTTGGTTTTGGCCAATAAGGTCTTATCAATCGAGAAGACTCATGAAAAAATAAGGTATAGTTAAAAACCGAGCGGCCTTTGGCTGTAACGTGGCCATGAACTCGGCGCGCACGTAATGAAGCATGGACATGATAACTTCATGGATCCGTGTGCCCCTCTGGCAGATCTGGCTTGTAGAGGAGTCTTCATCTTGCTTAAAACAGATTCAATACCAGCTTTAGTAGCACATGTTAGAATCTGTGTTGTATGGGACTATGAAAACAAAATTTTTTTTTTTGATAACTGAATCATCAGAAATTAACTGAATTGGCCTCTTCTTACTGTACCCAAAACAAGCAATGTGGGCATAAATGTGATGCTCTCGGAACGAAATTGAACGCTTCTCAAACATTTAGATGGACGCAAGTAAAACCACAAAGTGGCCACGCACTTTCCCTAATGTCGGCGCTACTCTTTAAATGATTTACCTAATTAGGAGAAAAAAATACAAGAGCATGCGAAGAAAAAAACAAAAGCATACAAGAAAAGAAAGAAGCAAACGAGGCTAGAAAATAGTACTACCTACCAAAGAAAAAATAGATATAATCATATTACTAGGTAATTAAATTGGGTACATATAGTTGTTTTGTTAAGCTTTGTAAAGTAGTTGTAAAGCTTTATTTAAGCTTTTTTTCAAGGAATGGAGCAATGCCTAGTCCACGCGAACGCGAATTTTATTTTCTTCAGGCTATGTTTTAGCGCCAAAAGGATAAACATTTGATAAAAGAGACCTGTGGTAACATTACGTATACGTCAACGGTTTCAACACATTCCACTCCTATCAAACGGATTTCTATTTTTATTTCGGAATTTTTTATATAAAACTATAAACTGTAATTTCACTTCAGGACAATTTTAAGGTAGCGAAAAAGGTTCCATTTTCATCGTAAAATCTCTTCCATGTTACGCAATAAGAAAGGTGGAAACCTTACTCTCCGTATAAAATACCAACAAATGCTATCTAAAGTATTAAACCAGCACCTTAAGATTTTCTAGCTCATGCGTGATTGGACAAGTGGCCTTTCACTCGAATACATTTCCTACCGATTTATAACGATAAAAACGAGCAAATATGTAAATGAGACCTACATAATGAGTGGTGATTGGGTATATGTCGTTTCAATGTATGCACAAATTGAGTTATCATATATAATTATATTATCTATTCACCGATGTATCATCACAAACTAGATAAAGTGGGAGAGCCCATACGGCAAATGACCAAATATTAGGCCATGGCAGAGTATTGGTCGTAAATTAATATTTTCTCAATCGAACGGAGATCGGAAAATAAGGTCACGCTGTGTATCACAATCCGACGCTCCTGGTCATCGATTGAAACATATTTGTATACATATTCTTCACACTGGATCATTCTTTTGAGCAGGGATTTGTGTTAAACTCCTTCCTTGGAAGTTTTTTTTTACCGAATAGTCAGAATTTATTACAGTAGGCAGGTATTTTACGATTCAGCCATCATGAATTTGAAACTGAGTTTTTTCGACAGTGATCCCTTAATTTTTCACAGCAGTGTATATATAGTGAATTTTCAATGTGATTACGGCTAAAAAGAAATAAAGGCCGATGCCGCAAAAGAAAAAAAACTACGGATATTAAATTATAATCCGATATTGTTTAATTATGCGTTGACGTTCGGGTTACCCCTCGGGGCATTAACGCTGTCGGATTGATAGGGTTGGTTTAAGGATACACGAACGTTAATTTGCTGAAACGGCTATTGCTTACGATCTTTCCCAAGAGGAATTGAGGTAGTGTTTCTCAAAGAGATGTAACAATGGTCAGCTGACTTTCAAACTTCTTGTCGCACATGGTAAGCGGACCAACGATACACCTCTGTGTAAAACACTACCTAAATTTCTCTTAACAAAGGTATTGGGGGGGGATATATATATATATATATATATATATATATATATATATATATATATATATATATATATATATATATATATATATATATATATACCTATATAAATATGAAGTAGACATTTTCGTAGCTATTGACTTGAAATTTTGTAGGTGGATTCCTTAGATGGATTCCAGAAATACGTGGGTACATATACATACCTATATATATATATATATATATATATATATATATATATATATATATACAAAATTTCAAGTCAATAGCTACGAAAATGTCTACTTTAAATTGGTGATGACGCCTTGGCACCACTATTTGGGAATGTGGTGGCACCAAAAACTATACAGCTGATTCTGGATGTCTACCTACCAAATTTCAAGCTGATAGCTCCAAATTAGCGGCCTGTAGCGTGGAACAGACAGTCACGCACGCGCACAAGCACGCTGACAAATGCTAGTCGAATCAAATTAGAGACTCACATCGTCAAATATATTAATATATATATATCATCAAAGTAGATAAACTGTCTCATAGGGTATTGTAGCTCAATGTAAATTTCCCTCCCCATTTCGGTCGATTCGGTGTGTAACCGAGACTGGCGTCGGTGACAAAGAAAGAGAAACCCACTAGACATCGAGGGAAAGTGATGGATTGGCAGAGAATTAGAAGCAATTGACCCTCGACATTAATCTGTTCGGGTTCTTGTGTTTGGGCTTGTCACCTCAACGCTTTGTCAGCTGTGTGAATGGCGTGATGACGTCCCACCAACCACTTACCTTTTGCAGCACATGGAGATATCGACCACAACTAGTATCCAAAGATACGCTTTGCGTCATAAAGAAACATATAGATCGATACTATACCTAGGAAGAGGAAATAGCTGTATGGTATATATAACAGAGCGGAGAAGAAAGTTATACATAACTACTGAGTTCGCTGACCTGTTTCCTCTCAAAGTTTGAAAATAGTTGAAGCTACATACCTATCTAATTTTTACATCCAATTTTGTAGGAATCATAAATTATTTCAAGTTGTATACCTACGGACTAAATCACTCGCGACGAAGTTGTGGAAACCCATTTCAAAACTGATAGTGAAAAAACGTTGTCTATTTCCACGAAAAACAAAGAGTTACAGTGTTAAATCGATTTCGTCGGTTAGGCCACCATCAGTAAAAACAATAACAAACTAAATAAGGTTATTTTTTGTTAGTGATGATGGCCTAACCGTCGAAATCGATTAAGCATTTTAACTCTTTATTTTTCGTAGAAATAGACAACGGGTTTTCACTAACTTCCGTTTTGTACACCTATGTTTGAATAGGACGAGAAACGTGTGGAGTATAAGAGCACCAAAATATCATCAAACATAAAATCCAACTGTCCGACCGAAATTATTGGTATACCATGAGTTCTATAATGCAAAAAAGAATTTCTAAATGCCAAATTTTGCACTTGAAGCGGCCTATTAACGAAGAAAGTAGTATTATAAGACAAAAGTGATAATTATATTTAAATCAGGTCCAATCATGACGCTCAATGTAGTCAATTCCGGAAGCCCAAGTTTAAAGATCAAAATTGCACTCTTGTGATGTTTGAGTGAGTGCAATAATTTTGCCCCGACTTTGTTCAAACTAAAACATATTGGTAAGTAATCCATGCATTACAGGGACGTCTCTATGAATGGATTGTGTATAATTTTGGCGAGAATTAAAATAGAAGAGAGAAAAAAAAAGTATAATGATTCCTCGGAAATCCCCCCCCCCCACCCCTCACACCATTTAACCCCTTCACTAACGGTAAATTTGAAATTTCCGAGGTTGCATAACTGGATTAAAATCTGGATCGAACAAACAATAAAAACATTCACGAAAAGTCTTATGAATATAATTTAAAAAAAAAAACCAGGTGTGCTAAAGACCACACGGGAGGTCTTCTTTGGGAGGTAAACTTCTATGACGATTTGGACTACTTTCCACTCTGTTGGGATGTTGGGAAAGTAAAAGTGGACAGGCTCCGCCCCTGGACCCTCGGTAACTTTCCGCCTTGAGCCTTCGGCTGGAATGCTAAAACATGGAACATGCTTTCTTCCCGCTAATTCGTAAATGTAAACAAATTTAAAACTACGACATAAATGTTTTAAAAATCGAAATTAGAACAGATTACCTGTTATGGTGCGCATCTACAATTACTATAGGCAAGATTAACTTCTCAACCAAGTGACAACAAAACAAGCGGCATTGTTTACTATATCCATTTATGACATAAATAAATATAAAACTACGACATGAATAGAAGAACAAGTACGAAAGAAATGCGTGATAAATCGATAGCTTTCCAACGAGTGGAGAACGATTTTTGTCCGGTGAAAAATAATGAAGTTTCATTTCCCCAGCAACGGCTTGGTTGTCAAAACAGCTTGACGGAAAAAAACGTGACGGTAAAATCGTATTCACACCCCGCTAAATTTTTCGACGCGGTGCGCCTATAGAAGTTTACACTTCAAAATATCACGATCCTCCATTCACTCTCTTCCATCATGAAGTTGAAAACCTCTGATACATATTCAAAATCTAGACTAAATTCAAAGTTGAACGAAAAAAGAATCACAAAAATCGGACGAGAATAGTTAAAAAACCATGACTTCTCAGTATTACCCCCTCAATTCACCCCCTCTCTTGATGAAGTTTGGAAATCCTGACACACTTTCCAAAACTATATCGAATTCCTAATGGAACAAAATAAAAATCACGGAAATTGGTAGAGATTCGTAGCTTGGGCAGCTCTTGACAAAATCGGTAATTATCCCCTCCACCCCCACCACCTTAACAGTAAATCCAAAATTTCCGAGGTTTGCTGGACATCTAGAATAAAATTGGGATTGAACAAAAAAACAAGCTGGGAAATCGGTTGAGAATTGTGGCCGGGGCAGCGTCGACAAAATTTGTCACACATACACACACATACTGTCACACCAACACAGGCATAAACCTATCGTTTTTTACGAATTCGGTCTTAGAATGGTGTGAAACGGATTTGTACGTGGTTATTTTTTTTCTCATGCTTGGGTTGCCCCTACCCCCTTGGATAGGCCGTCCCTGTTAAATAAGAAGCCTTGACTGTATGGCCTAGCTTCAGAGGGACGTCCTAAAAAGTGATATCTGGTAGGTAAGTATTTTTTTTAAGGAAGATGGATCAAGATTTGAACAAGGTTAATCCATTCGATGTAGCATCCCAAAAACATCGATAGTGATTTTTCGTCTGATATTGTCGACGGTTGTTGACGATAATATTGTCGTTGCATCGATTAGAATCGTCCCGAATGTAGTTTCAATCGACACATGTAACAACTTTTGATATCCATACAAAACAGGTATTTCTGAGGTGTTCCGTTCGACGACGTTGTCGGTATAGAGGTCACATCGTGTCGGATCGGCGCCAATAAATGCACAGCATATTCCAGTCTATTGAGTTTACCATCCAATGTTCAAATCAATAAATCAAAAATTTTAGCCTGTAGCGCGGTACAAGGTAAGACCCTGACATGCTCTTTATTTCGACTACCCACTGCGTAGCATTCAGAGCGCTGCAGTCGCTAGGAGATTTTACACAGATCAGTTTTTTGCTTAGATCAAAAGTCTAGATGCTCGCTTCACTCGCATCTCAAAAATCTTGGGTCCATCTCTTGAGTCTCTCTCTAGTCCTTTGTAGGGTGGCGGAACGTAAGTATGCCTATCCAGCGATTTTTGTAGCACATTTTTCGAATTTTTATCAATTTGATGTACTCAAAACTTGCTGCATTCTTCCTTTTGAAATCTTGAAATACTAAGAGGAGTTATCGTCTGGAATTATATATATATATATATATATATATATATATATATATATATATATATATATATATATATATATATATATATATATATATATAGGTATATAAACAACGCAAACTTGAGGAATCGTTCCAGAATGTCTCAAGACATATAAGAAAAATGTTATTTTTTTACCTATTGCAGTAGCCTTATTTTCTACAAAAATTCATAACATGAAAAATAAGAAAATTGAAAAATTAGGGATGCGGCGTTACTTTTTGTGTGAGTTTTCACTCAATTTCCCTGTGTGAGTTCTTTGGATATTTGTCCACAAACTAAATAATATCCTAGTTCATAATGGTAGTTTATGCCATGGCATTTTCCCACGTTTATTTTGGAATGAGGCAACTAGTGATCTGTCATGTTTGGATTTTATTCATAAGAGAGAAAAAAAATGAATGTAATAAAAAAAATGATAGGTGCTAAAAGTCCTCGAGGTCGCATTCAAATGAGAATGTCATTTCAGTAAATATACACTTTTATCGTTGAGAATATACCTAGCGTCCGCTAGATATACGATGAAGTTTGAATAAAACTGACGTTTGAATAAAACGATTGGGCTTTTCCTTTCTCTTCCACAGCTCTAAGAGAATAATTTGAACTTTATTTTGGAATTAAGTTTTTCCTGGGATGTATATCGTGGGGAAAAGGAGGATCTATGATAGTGTCGCTTCGTATTTGATTTTAATAAAAATAAACTGGATGAGCCGCTTGAGCAAAAACAACGTTTCATCCCCCATTTACGGGAAATGGCTGAAATTGTGATGGGATCCATTTCAATTTCCGAGGGGAATTTCCATATCAAAGAACCCTTTGAACATCGTAGCCCTGCTATTATAGCATCAGGCTACCGTTATGGGATGTTACTAAATGATGGTGTATGGTATCCAAATGCTATCCATCGAACGAAATACGGCAATAGCCGACGAATAATTCCTGAATAACATACCTTAATATAATGGTATTCCTGACATTCAATATATTGGTGCAACGGCAGTTCGTTTCGAGTTAAATACCTACTTCTAGTGCATACAGTACGATGTTCAGTGCATTGGCAAGTTTGTTCACTCTGGCTTAGCCGATTTTAATTCCATTTTTCAAAGAAAATTAGCAAACCTTCGGGGTAATGTTAGAGTGAGAAAATAACCAATTCAGGTGCAATAGTTGCCCTATCAAAATTTCTCATTTTGTTTTTTATTATCCAATATTTTTTGCAACATTACTTTATAATACGAGATGAGTAGTACCTACTTAAATCAGGACTATTTCAACATAACTATAGATTATGCTAGCCTATATGGTCAATGAGATGCCCTTCCGGGAGTACATTAGTCCTGCCTTTTATCTTCAAAAGCGAAATTTCTCCACCTCACACCACCCGTTTTTAATTATAAAACGTGACAAAAAGGTATATGATGGTAGTCTATATGTAAACAATGTATCTACTTCAATTTAACAAGTTTCACTCTTCTTTAAAGTACTCTAGAAAAACTTTCGTCGCTTTATTAATACTATGACATTTTGCGTCTAAGTTCGTGCTGTGAGGTTTTAGTTTCTTATTATCGATGCTGTTAAATTTGGGCAGTTTTAAAAATAGGTGCATACTCTTAATCTTTACCGTTGTATAATATAACCTTCACTACTAGAGTTTTAGGTATATTCTTCTGAGGTTATGAAGGATTCTTTCGATCCAATCTTTTATACGTGGATTACGTAGATGCTTTGCATTACATTCACTTTGTGGATGTTTTTAGGTGATATCAACATGTAGGTACCCATTACTACTTAAAAAGGTTAGAAGCACTTACTTGATTCCAATCACATTTCAATGGGCGGTAAGTTCCATAGAAAAGTGGTGCTTGAAGAGACCACAAGAAGAGCCGTTAAGCGTGATCATGGGTTGTGAAAAGCCCATCAAACATAAATAGCCAACAGAAATAAAACCGAGATGCTGCCGACCCCTTGAATGGCATCACAAAAACACCCCGCAGGTCAACTTGTCCTCGCAGATAGTCCGGAAAAAAAGAGAAAAACTTGAAAGGAAGGCGAGAGGGTGGTGACGCGATGCCCGAAAAACTGGCGATTATCTGTCAAGAGATGCGGTTTCTGGTAACCTCGGAATCGCCCGGTCATTTCCCGAGAGATGGGAGCCATTGTAAGGGAAAAGCCCTGCGATAAACCTAAACGGCCGTGACAAAGGGAATGGATATTGGAGAGAAGACTATTTTATATCGTTTCGCGTCGTCCTCGTACCCTGCGGACGCCGCCCGGGCGATGTGTTTTCGCTGTCGCCCTTCCCTTTCGGAAAATCTACCTATTTGTCTTGGAGTTATATCTCTTAATCCGCAGGGATGCTTCACAAGAAATACGCGGGGCAGAGGATGTAAATTGCCTTGGATCATCCTATCTGGTGAAATGATAATATACCTACAGACTTATCACTATCGTAAATACTACCTTTTGTGTTTTATTTAGAAAAGTAGGCGACTTTTTAATCGGGGTAATAATGAGCGGTTTTTGCTTTATATTAAAATGACATCAATAAAGATCAAAACTTATTGCTATTAATTAGAAATAAAAGTCTTCAAGCAGGTTCCTTTGGTTGAGAGGAAGAGTAAATAAAGTTGGAGCGTAACGTTCAAGTCCAATAGATTATTTATAGTTAAAAGTTTGCACTTAATATAAATAATTAGAGTACCACTGTTAACTTGCATATCAATATATACCTAGCTCACAAATTACAATAAGATCACGATGAAATTTTGATGGGGGTGGTTTCTACAGAAATTCGCTAAAATAATATTCAATTTCTTTTCCATGAAAAATGGATAAAAACTTCAAAAATGGCTGGAAACCCCAAAATTGGATTGTAAAGCAAAGTTTTTTCTGCAAATATTCAGCGAACACTGTGTCCGAATTCGAATGTCAAGATATTGAGCAGATGATCCTGGCCTTGATCTGGGGTTGATTTGAAAATCTGTGTGACGAAAAAATTCAACGTATTTTGGGATTTCTTCGGGGTGCTAGAGCCTCGAAATTCTGTATGAAGGCTCTGATTGAAATCCAGTTGACCGATCCTCGTCCAGAGGGATGGTGAAATACGAAAAAAATATTACTTTGTTGCTGGCTGACCTAAGGAAATCCACATTCTAAATTTAAAATACGAATATTAGTTGCTAGTCAGATCAGCTGAATGCTCTGTGTAGATAACGTTGTTGCTGTTCGGCAAATCGACTTGAGATTTGAACCACAGCTTCGTTAGGATAGTGTCAAACGAATTTTAGAATAAGGTACTCGTCAGATCAGCTGACTGTCCTGATCAGATAATTTAGTTGCGGTTTGTCCTATCGACCTCGAATTTCAACTATAGCTTCCTTAGGATGGTCTCGTACGAATTTTAGAATACGAGTTTGTCAGGTCCTAACTAACCAGACCAGATAACTTAGTTGCGGCTCGGCCTATCGAATGTCAATCCCCCAGTAAGGAGAGATTTCGTTTCCTCTAGTTTAGATAGTCCACCTTTTGTCAGGTTTTTAGCCATTTTCAGTTACACTTCTCTAGCTACAAATAACACATTGGTGTGAGACATTGACGATGGAGTGAAAGCAACAATGAGGAACTTACACACATTTTTTTTTACTACTGCAGAAATACAAAGTAAATGGGATTAACAGGTGAATGGCGAAATGATTTTTTTTTTTGTTTTTGTTTGAAGTCTCTATGATTTAAAATAAATAAATAAACAAAGTTTGAATTTCGTGAGAGTCCACCAAAACGCCCACAGCAGTTGGCTCCGCCCACTTTCTATTCATTCGTCACGGTTAACTATAACTATATCGATTTCAGCAAGACAGTCAATATTCCATTTCAAGCCATTCGTTAATTGTTTCGTGATTTTGTTATTTGGTGTGAAGTTGTTGACACTTCTTTTTCTTACATTTATTACTCTTCACTTTGACGGACAGGAGTAATCAGTTGAAGGAGGGGCACGAAAAGGTGACTTTTTCGTTTATTTCACTTCCTAAAACTACAGTCAGTTCATATTCTCAATAAAACTCGAGACTTTTGAATTGAAAGGAGTGAATATATCAAAGTAATTAAACTAAAACTACTTACGTACCTACCTAGGTACTTAATATAGTGATAACTATATAAGTAGTGATAAATCTGTAGGCACCGTAAAAGTTCAGTTCGTACTTGACCTAGTGGATTTCAGAATTTGGAAGCAAAAAGGCACATTGTGTAAGAGAACAGCCCAAAAAAGTACCGGCTAGTATTTTCCATAATTTCAAAAAGTTAATTCCATTGGTTTCGAGTTAACTAAGCCGAGAATTTCGGCTCTCCAAAATTGAAATTGAGATGTCACAATGAGGATTATGATGACACAGCACGACCTTATTTTCCGCGTTTACTCTCCCTGCGGACGTTTACTGTTCCTTAGTTCGTGGTGATATCATTATATTTATTATGTACTCGTACTCAAATTAATGACGATTCCTATGTACCTAGGTACATATTTATGTGTTTACTTCAAAACAATCCCCAAATCACCTTGTAAGATCGTTACAATGGAATGGTGGCAGCAAAAAAAGAAATTCATGAAGACCTACGTTTGTCTGAAAATTAATAAAATACTTACCTAACTTACGAAAATTTGAAAAACTCGTATTATTGTGGTGATGGCATAAAAACGACACTCAAATACATGGTCCCGTCAACGCCCGTTTCCGATACACAGGATCACTACCACAAACAACCACGACATTTGCGAATAAAATACCTAACGAATTTACGAAATTCCAAACGGAATCTCTAATTATTCACGACAAAACAACAAAAAGTATGGACAAACTCAAATTAGAAACAAAATTGGCAATGAAAAACTAGGCCAGAAAAAAGTACCTAACATCAACCCAAACTAAAATCTGAGAGGAGGATCAAGGGAACCATTAATCTTGTGCTATTTTCTGAATAATTCCTCTCGCACCGCTGGCATATCAGTTTCTATAGTAGAACGAATTGAGACAGTTACTTGTCACCGTTCGGTGCATATTTAGGATGAGGAACAGTAGATTCTAGGTGGATCTGCTGCTCTTCATCCTCCTATATACTCCAAACGGTGGCAAGTATTGTCTCGAGTCGTTCTACAAATAGAACGGATATGCCAGCGCTAGTAGCAGATTCTTCAGAAAAAAAGCTCAAGATTAATGATTCTCCCAATTCTTTCCTCCAGACTCATTGTTTCTTCATATTTCAGATGGGTGCAAGTTCCTCACAAACTGTTTGAAAACACCTAATTGTTCACATTTAATTAGGGAGACTTTATAACACCCACTTATTGCTCAACCCTAGTTTTGATAGCAGGCACCATTTCGTTACTGTACTTTACTGTAACCATTTTTTTACTGTAATTTACAATTAATTTTCAATGACATACCGATCAGGGATTATGAAAAGAAACCTGAACATAAAATCATTAATAATTATATAACTGAATGGAGGAATATATTAATTTTCATTAGTCTACCTTCTTAAAGTCTAAGCTAGTCATGAGATTGTCCGAGCTGTTTATAATTTGCTTTTCAGGGAGATCAATATTTGGGAAAGGAATGTAAATGTATGTAACATATCATAATGGTCTAAATGTGAATTATGCTTAGAGAACTATGTTCATATTGTTTTGACATGAATCGTGGGTTACGTGGAATCCAACAAAATTGCGCCAAATAGAATAACAAATACCTACTCAGCCGGAGGGGTTGTTGAGAATCTTTCACGCGTCACTACAGTGACAATTATACTACATAATTAGTATATTATTTTATAATAACAGAATATACATACTATATCTTCTGTTATGTATTTGATTTTACAGTTTGAAATAAATTTTGTAGACAATCAACAGTGATGTTATCTAATAATGGTTGGCACCTGCCGATAATAATAATTTTTGTATTGCGAGATTGAGTTTTGAAAAAGTTAAGGTTACAAAAGAAAACTACAATTTCGGATTCATATTATAAACTACAAAGGGTTATAAGGGTTATAAGGGTTCACAATATAACCTCAAAATAAACCTCCGTGTGGTGTTTCGAAGCTGTTTTATTTCAAGGTAATTTTTTACCTAAGTTTATTTTTTGACCGATGAACAATCCACCTTCCATGAGTGTTCCCACAGCGCCGTGCATGAGCAAGGTAGATACTAATACGCATGGCTTTTCAGTGTTGCGGATCATTGCCTACTCACGATTTTCATTTTGCAAGTTTACAGGTACCTACATACAAACCTAAGGTGATTTATCCATCCTATTTGTTTCTTTAATAAGTAAGATCTCCATTCTATGGTGGATTCTTGGGAACTTTTTTTTTTGTTCCTAAAAATCTTTCAACATTTGGAACTGAACGCTTTGGAGGAGTTCCTGAAAAACTTTCAACTTTTGGAATCGCACGGTTTGGAGGAGCAGCCCCATGCAACCCCAGTTATTTGCATTCTTGCTACTCAAATTAGAAGAAAATACTATTTATAAAAATGATTTCTGTGAAATTACTATTCACTTGCGACCTTGGTTTCTACTGAACGCTTTTTGTTTTTTTTTTCTTTAGCGAATTGTCGTAGAAATTGAAACTATTATCAGTGTCGCTGTGTCGGTGTCGCGAATTCCAGACTGGCCCCCAATCCAAAAACATAGCCATGTTGAAAATGGGGGATCTCATTCGAAATTCAGCTTACGTTCTATGTATGTTACAGCAGGTACCCTTTCATCTTAACTTGGGTTTTACATGATCCTGCAAATGTCTGGTTAAATTTACTGGACTCTGAAGAGAAGAAGGGATTTTTATCAGAACTAAACAAAATAAAATGTTGCTAATTTATTCATATGCCAAGTTGATCCTGAAACTTAATTTTAAGTAGACCAGTTTTTATTTTTAGCACCTTTGGTAAAATAGAAGTCAAACTGGAATAATTTATTATTAAACGAATTTAAAACGTAATAGGTTATTTCATATTGGGAAACTAGTCAGGCAATGTGTCGTCGCAAAAGATTGGGATTATGATTAATTGAAAGCTTCCAAACGGGAAGTAGGTACTCAATGTGCTTCTATAATATTCATTTTATTACTATCATTTCGGTCTAGTATTTTTAGTTATGAACCTGTGTAGTAAAAAAAAAAAAAAAAACTAATATCCAAATAATAAACCATGGTGTAATAATGTTTAGCATTATCATTTATTGTTACCATTAATAGGGGTTGTTTAGAAACAGTTCAAATTGGCAGGGAGGCTACTTTCTCTCCCCCTACCCTCAGATTTTGCATTTCTACTCCTGAAGGGTAGAATCTTAGTTCTTTAGTGATTTGTTTTATTGCATACATTTACTATGCAAGGAAGAAAAGAAAACTAACAACCGAAAAATAAACGGTTACTGTTTTAGTTCTTCAATTGGGTTTATCCCAAGAATAATGAAAGTGAATTTCATATTTGTCTCGCCCACGGCAGTGATGTAACCGGTTAGGAGTTTCACCTCTAGAAAAACATAAGAAAGACTAGTGTTTGCGAACGTTTCGTGGGACCAAATACAAATAAACTTATCCAATAAAGACCAACCTCTAAGTGAGATGAGTTTATTTGTTTCACTGGCACTCATCTCACGTCGAACATCATCATCTCATTATCTCGCATCTCTCTCTCGTCTCTCTGTTTCATCCCAATTTGAAGATTTAATTATATCGTATGTTTACCTGAAGAGCTTGTGAAAATAATGAATTTTGGCCGGTTCCATAATTATGTTGGAATGCACAACATTTGTATTCATTGAAGTTAGCTGGTAATCTGGAGATGGCGATAACTTAATTTTGACCACAATGTTTCAGATATACGTTTGTTAATATCGCTCAACGGTGGATAACTACCGCATGGCTGGTACCAGACAATCTGGTACCGGTGTAACATATTAAGAGTAACTGGTGCTGGGGGTCCAGGGTCGAAATCCGCGCAATAAATTAAAAAAGAGAGGTGTGACAGCCCCTTCCTCTACTAGCGCGGAAAATTGCTGCGTTCAGGGAATATCCTCTCGATCAAACTGGTGAGGTTATATCCCCAATCGTGGCAGCTGGAGAACGCGAGAAGAAGCGGCGTTCAACCCAATGCTGAGCGAGAGGTAGACGCGCTCTCTCGGAAATGACGGCTACTGTTACACTGGTAAGCACTGCATTTGCGGATATCGTAAGTAAAGTTGATGTTGCTACAACTTCCACCAGGAGACCCTAAGAAGTTATATTGAAGATCTGGAGTGAAAGTTCTCTGTAGTGAAAGATCTGAGTGAATTCTCTGATAGGTTTGTGGAAGGTCAGTTTACATTTCGCACTGTAGTTTGATAATATCTGTTCTTTATTTTTAGCTTTATGTACAATAATTTCCCGGATTTCGTAGAAGAGGGGTTTTCCATTATTCACTCATTGGGTGTGGTTCTGAACGAACTCTTTTTCCGCACTGCGGTTACAGAGAAAACTGGTTTTAAATTAACCAAAAAAATAATACAGTCCAATCCCCTTCAGTGTCAAAACATTAAATTATCTCTATCTCTATCTATACTATTAATAATTATTAATAATCTATACTATTAATAAGAATGAAACTCCGTCTGTCTGTCTGTCTGTCGTGTCTATGCACGGCCAAACGGCTGAGTGGGGGAGTCTACGAGTGGGGGGATCTTCTTGAGATTTTCCAAAAGTGGGAGCGAGCGAATTTAAAATTGTTTAATCCCACCCGAACCATGGGCCGTAGGGCGGGAGGGGGGTCGAAGTAAGAATTAATGTGCGCTTTTTGGACTTCCCCGCTTCCCCTACCCCTCTAAACGGCCGTTGACAATTCCGGAAAAATACCGGTTTCGTAGGTTTTCCTACGAGGAAGACGACGGCGCGATCGGATCGCGAAAAAAGTATCGGGAAAGGCGTTAAAAAAATGCGAGAGTACGGACCCGTTTTCTCGAAAAGTCCGACAAAAACTACGTTTTTTCCGATTAAAATATACCCCATAAAGGTACGTTTTTCGGAACGGTTTTCGCGGGCGAAATACAGCTTTGGGTCCGCCGAATCTGAATCCGAAATCGGATATCGAAAAAAGTGACGTTAAGTCGGTCAAATCGCGAGCGGAAGCGAGAAGAAGCGTTTAACATCAGAAATTAATTTTGCCGTGTTCGCGAGAAGGCTCTACGAAGACGTCAAGGGGTTCGTCAGGTATTTCACAATGTTACCTGCAGGCCTATTTCAAAAGAATAAATACGGGTTTTTTCCTACCTATATACAGGTATACCTTGCGAGCGAAGAGAGCAACATCCCCTAATAAATCTTTTTGTGGTTTCACGTAGTTTTTATAAGATTTAATTTGTTTGTAAGAATTTCCAACAGAAAAAAACGTCTGCCAAGTTGGGTGGGCAGTATAACTCCCTCAAGCGAGCGAAGCGAGCAGCATCCCCTACAGAAGTTAAACCTACCCTTAGAGATCTACCGTTTGCGAGCGAAGCGAGCAACATCCCCTACACACGTTAAACCTACCCTTAGGGATCTACCGTTTGCGAGCAAAGCGAGCAACACGCCCTACATGCCACACTTTGCGAGCGAAGCGAGCAAAATTCCCTACATGCCACATTTTGCGAGCGAAGCGAGCAATTTAATGGGGGGTCCGGGGGGCTTGCCCCCCGGCTGGACGTGGAGGCGAGCGTAGCGAGCCGGAGCGGCTAGTTATTTATAAGAATGAAACTCCGTCTGTTTGTCTGTCTGTCTGTCTGTCGTGTCTATGCACGGCCAAACGGCTGAGTGGGCCGGATCTACGAGTGGGGGGATCTTTTTGGGATTTTCCGATAGGGTGTATAAGCGAATTTAAAATTTTCTAATCCCACCCGAACCATGGGCCGTAGGGCGGGAGGGGGGTCGAAGTAATAATTAATGTGCGCTTTTTGGACTTCCCCGCTTCCCCTACCCCTCTAAACGGCCGTTGACAATTCCGGAAAAATACGGGTTTCGTAGGTTTTCCTACGAGGAAGACGACGGCGCGATCGGATCGCGAAAAAAGTATCGGGAAATGCGTCAAAAAAATGCGAGAGTACGGACCCGTTTTCTCGAAAAGTCCGCCGAAAAACTTGGTTATTTCCGATTAAAATATACCCCATAAAGGTACGTTTTTCGGAACGGTTTTCGCGGGCGAAATACAGCTTTGGGTCCGCCGAATCTGAATCCGAAATCGGATATCGAAAAAAGTGACGTTAAGTTGGTCAAATCGCGAGCGGAAGCGAGGAGAAGCGTTTAACATCAGAAATTAATCGACCACGGGCCGCCGTTACACAACGTTGCTTAGGAATAACTTCCTACCTGACGGGAACGGGTTGCGAGCAGGTACCTATTAATGGCCTACCTTCAGAAAAATAGAACTGGAAAATAAATACTTACAAACATTCAACATCTGACTGTACTGTTTAGTACTGAAGTGTTCTTATAACTATACTTTTAGGGGTTCCACATAATGTGCCGCGTTTGATAGAAATTTCCAACAGAAAAAAACCTCTGCCAAGTTGGGTGGGCAGTATAACTTCCTCAAGCGAGCGAAGCGAGCAGCATCCCCTACAGAAGTTAAACCTACCCTTAGAGATCTACCGTTTGCGAACGAAGCGAGAGCCATGTCAACAGAATAAATTCGGATTTTTTCCTCCAAATATACAGCAATACCTTGCGAGCGAAGCGAGCAACATCCCCGAATAAACTTTTTGTGGTTCCACGTAGTTTCATAAGATTTAATTTGTTTATAAGAATTTCCAACAGAAAAAAACGTCTGCCAAGTTGGGTGGGCAGTATAACTTCCTCAAGCGAGCGAAGCGAGCAGCATCCCTTACAGAAGTTAAACCTACCCTTAGGGATCTATCGTTTGCGAGCGAAGCGAGCAACATTCCCTACATGCCACACTTTGCGAGCGAAGCGAGCAATATTCCCTACATGCCACACTTTGCGAGCGAAGCGAGCAATTGAATGGGGGGTCCGGGGGGCTTGCCCCCCGGCTGGACGTGGAGGCGAGCGTAGCGAGCCGGAGCGGCTAGTATACAATACAGCTGCTGGGCAATAATAGTCTATTCATAATCAGGGACACCCTCATTTTTTTATCCCATAAGTACGTTTCTATCATTCTACCTGTTGAGTCCTAACAACATGTTTCACGTAACTTCTACCTGTGCTGCACTCTTGGGTTCTGTAACCAGTACGTTTAGCATGGTCGGTCGGCTTTGTTTACTCGTCCATCTGTTATCTTCGATTGTTGTGGATTTAAGACTTATGTTTGCACAGACTAGCAAGCTACGAATGAGGAAATTTCATGTGTCGGAATTTCACAATTTTGACCTCGATACGGATTCAGCGCACTTTAAAACCCCCTAGTAGCAATTTTTAGCTCAAAATACTGTTTAGTTTGACCAATAAACGGGTAGGGAGATCGCGTGTGGCGTAGTAGTGCTAGGGAGTAGAGGGTTCTCCCCAGGCAGGCGGGAGCCATGACGTCATCGTGAAAATGAATTTCGAAAGAGTTATTACTTATCAGATACCCATCGTACAGCACCTTTTCGGAAAGCTCTCCCTAAGATCTTGCTATTGAACGAAAAAAAAAAATAAATAAATAAAATAAAATAAATAACCATAAAAATTACCCTTCATCTTAACTTGTATGTAGCTTATGAGTGGTGAGGTAGGTATGTAAGGAAACGTGACAAGGAACAGCCCAGCCAAGCAATAAAGTATTTTTGTTCTTCCCTTAAATCTTTTCCGGGTACACGCAAAAACAGCGAAAGACCGACTGCGCATGCGCTGCGTTACCGATAAAAACTGCGCGAGTGATTCAGTTCGTAAATCGAGTTCTTAATTTCCGTTCACCAACTTAAGAATGCTGTGGTTGATAATTTTACGATTTCACAGTACCTAACTACTTAAGGAGGTAGCTTGTGGGTTGGCAAATAGTAGGCAAGATATTTTTTGAACAAATGGATGCTATTCTCCTCTACTTGTACCAAGATCTTATGCGCATGCGCCGACCTTGTCGGTTGGAGAGGGCGGGCCTGGACGGTGTTTATTATGAGAACCAAATCTCATGAAAGTTTAAAAATCATTATCCCCCCTCCCCTTTCAACATGTTTTTTTTTAAAAGTGTTTTTATCCAAATTTTCTCGTTTCTTCTGGTACAGGTTGGAGTCATTGTTCGTTAATTTCCTGAGTGTATAATGGCTACTTCGGTTGTTTTTAACGAAAGCGTATCAAGGAATGATCGGTGGTTGAAACACCATGATGAGTTAACAAAATTGGTAGCACGTGGTAGCAAAATTACCTGTGAATGTCGATAAGTATGTAATTGGCTCATTAATCAATATTGCACAGCATGGTGAGGTGTTCAGCTTGATCATCGGTGAGTAACCTAATATTTTCATTATTGAAACTGAACATCCATTCAAACCCCTAGAATAGATAGAAAATAAAGAAAAGTATTCTCATCCTACAGTTGCAGTAAATACTAAACATTCGCTGCCTCAATGAGCGTTACCCATGGTTCCTAATAAGGAAGGTACAACGAGTATATTTAAATGGAAAAATCCATCCTAAGGAAAGTGACGTCCACCGCAGTATTAAATTTATGATTTTTCAATGTTTCGCACACTGGTGACGTCAAAGCACCCCCTACCTCCTGGGCGGTTCCCCTGCCCAGAGTTACGTCACCTGTGCAAGAAAATTGAAAATCATAGAAAGAAAACTACTAATTGTAGGAGACTACGGATGGTGTCCAGTTTCATAGAATGGAATCCATTTTCATTTAAAAATATAAAATGAATACATGGGAAACACTCATTGTCATTTATTTGTAGATTTCCATTCAAAATTGTGCACTACCGAATTCTCAGCGACGGCTCTAACAGTGGATTTGGACTTAATCAAATACGGGGGCCTCTATTGCATCACGATTCACCGACGAGAGGTACATGGAAGGTAAGTGTCCAATTTACACTATATTTCGACCATATTCTGGTCATTACTTAAGCTTCTTGTACGACTTTTGCTCGGATTTCGTAGAGATGGGTTTTTCCATAGTTAATCACTGGGGGTGTTTATGGTCATTATCCTTTTCATCTTTAAAATTAACATTAAATGCGACAAAACACGGGAAAAATCAGCTTTAGGTAAACTATAAAAATAATATATTCCACTCCCCTTCGCCCTAAACACATTTCCAGGTGTTCTTACATTTCTGAGTCTTCCAGATCGTTTAGACGTTATTGGAGATCATGTGTCTTCCAACTCACAAACCCATCTTCCGTTCGTATTGTTGTCAGGAACCTTATCCACACTAAGAATGTTGAAGCGCAAGCAAATAAATAAAATAAATGACTAACATTTAAAGAATTAGTAAAGAAATCAGTTTAAAAAAAATTAGAGGGCCTGGATGACAGTTGAGCAATAAAGTATTTATTAAAAAAAAAAAAAAAAAAAATCATTCAATTTACATAATCATTTACTTTCCATCTGAGTTTCGAAGCTTCAAGGAATCAGAATGTAGACGTGAAGAGAACAGATGAAGAATATACAAGTTCGACAATGCCAACTTAAAGTTGTTGTAACTAAATTACTTCCGTTTCTAGGGAGTTCGTGTCCCCAGCGCTTTTCGAAGTCGTAAATCATTGCAGCTTATGTCGCAGACGGTAGACGTTCTTAACCCTTTCAAGCTCGTATGTGTCCCTCCGTTCACACCGAGAAAACTTTATCCATTATGTACGCCGCCACTCGCACTCCTGATTCATTGTAGAGACAAGGTGAATATATGTAGAAATGACATGGGTTGTGTAATTACTATATAGTGCCACTCGATATTATTTTATTACATCACAACCCACCCAGACGCGCTTTCAATTTTGTGGTACTGACTGTCGTGCTTGGTTTATGATGATATTATTATCACGTTTATTCAAGATAGGAAGTATTTGATGGTATTTGAGAAATTACCTCCTGAATCCACTTCTTCGATTACATTGAATCTTGCAAATTTAGTTAATTTTTTACACAATCATACCGAGGCTAACGATTGCTGATTATACAGCAAATACATTTACACCAATCCCTTCATCAGTGAATAAGGAACCTCTAAAAGGGATTCAGGAACACAAAACTCCGCTAAAGATACCCCTAGTTATTGTAGAGGAGGATATCAAAACAACCAGAGACTGCGCCTAGCTATATGCACTACTCTTATCTGGGTAAATGATCATAACACGACAGCAAAATTTGCAGATGACATTGCAGTCTTGGCTGTGGGTGACAGCAACAATGAATCAATTTCAAATTCAACAAATCACTCTCTAAAATTAGTAACCGGAAATCGGAATGGAGGTATTTGATAACACCTTCTGAATCCTCTCCTTTGATCACGTGGAACCTTTCAAATTCATTTATTTCAGATCATTTCTCTAGGAACTATTGATTAATAGAAATCCCACTAGTTAGGTTCCTTGTTTCATAAATCGAACGCTCCGGACAACATATTCTGAGTTACATTAAAAATATTAGATGACAATATTTTGAACAAATTCATTAAATAGATTTGAAGTGGTTGGATTTATACTATTTAGAACATTTACCCACATCTAACCAAATCAAATGAGCCTACTTAGGGATTTGTATAATTTCGGTTCGAAAGGGGTTACAATAGTAGGGTCGATATTATAGCTTCCTCACTCATCGTAACATTGACATAAATCTACAACAAGACCTATAGTAGAACATATAATGTAGCTATATAGTATGGACATAGTGTAGTAAGTTGGTTACAAAATGTGACAAAACGTTTCAAGTAGCTGAAACTAAAAATGGGCCAATGAAATTATGGTATTAGTATATATAATTATGTATGTAATTATGTATAATTATTATGTGATATATATAGCTTATGGTATTATCTCTATTATTAATAAGAATGAAACTCCGTCTGTCTGTCGCTCGTGCCTATGCACGGCCAAACGGCTGAGTGGGCAGGATCTACGAGTGGGGGGATCTTTTTGGGATTTTCCGATAGGGTGTATAAGCGAATTTAAAATTTTCTAATCCCACCCGAACCATGGGCCGTAGGGCGGGAGGGGGGTCGAAGTAATAATTAATGTGCGCTTTTTCCACTTCCCCGCTTCCCCTACCCCTCTAAACGGCCGTTGACAATTCCGGAAAAATACGGGTTTCGTAGGTTTTCCTACGAGGAAGACGACGGCGCAATCGGATCGCGAAAAAAGTATCGGGAAATGCGTTAAAAAAATGCGAGAGTACGGACCCGTTTTCTCGAAAAGTCCGACAAAAACTACGTTTTTTCCGATTAAAATATACCCCATAAAGGTACGTTTTTCGGAACGGTTTTCGCGGGCGAAATACAGCTTTGATCCCGCCGAATCTGAATCCGAAGTCGGATATCGAAAAAAGTGACGGAAAGTAGGTCAAATTGGGAGGGGAATTGCGAGGGAACCGTTTAACATCAGAAATTAATTTTGCCGTGTTCGCGAGAAGGCTCTGGGAAGACAGAGGTCTTTGGGGTTCAATAACTCAGGTACAGGTTTCGGTGTTTGGGTGTTGCGAGCAGGTACCTTGTGAGCGAAGCGAGAGCCATTTCAACAGAATAAATTCGGATTTTTTCCTACAAATATACAGCAATACCTTGCGAGCGAAGCGAGCAACATCCCCGAATAAACTTTTCGTGGTTCCACGTAGTTTTATAAGATTTGATTTGTTTGTAAGAATTCCCAACTGAAAAAAACGTCTGCCAAGTTGGGTGGGCAGTATAACTTCCTCAAGGATATACAGGTATACCTTGCGAGCGAAGCGAGCAACATCCTCTAATAAAATTTTCGTGGTTCCACGTAGTTATATAAGATTTATATTGTTTGTAAGAATTTCCAACAGAAAAAAACGTCTGCCAAGTTGGGTGGGCAGTATAACTTCCTCAAGCGAGCGGAGCGAGCAACATCCCCTACAGAAGTTAAAACTACCCTTAGAGATCTACCGTTTGCGAGCAACATCCCCTACACGTTTCAATTGTAATACATCGCATGTATACAGCCACACTTCGTTCCCTACATGCGTTTTTCGGAACGGTTTTCGCGGGCGAAATACAGCTTTGATCCCGCCGAATCTGAATCCGAAGTCGGATATCGAAAAAAGTGACGGAAAGTAGGTCAAATTGGGAGGGGAATTGCGAGGGAAGCGTTTAACATCAGAAATTAATCGACCACGGGCCGCCGTTACACAACGTTGCTTACCTGAAGGGACCCTCACAGGGGGGTTCCCATTTGCACTTCTACGCAATACCTTGCGAGCGAAGCGAGAGCCATTTCAAATAATAAATACGGACTTTGTCCTACACATATACAGGTATACCTTGCGAGCGAAGCGAGCAACATCCCCGAATAAACTTTTCGTGGTTCCACGTAGTTTCTAAGATTTAATTTGTTTGTAAGAATTCCCAACTGAAAAAAACGTCTGCCAAGTTGGGTGGGCAGTACAACATTCCCTAATAAACTTTTCGTGGTTCCACGTAGTTTTATAAGAATTAATTTGTTTGTAAGAATTTCCAACAGAAAAAAACGTCTGCCAAGTTGGGTGGGCAGTATAACTTCTTCAAGCGAGCGAAGCGAGCAGCATCCCCTACAGAATAAATACGGACTTGCGAGCGAAGCGAGCAACATCCCCGAATAAACTTTTCGTGGTTCCACGTAGTTTTATAAGATTTAATTTGTTTGTAAGAATTCCCAACTGAAAAAAACGTCTGCCAAGTTGGGTGGGCAGTATAACTTCCTCAAGCGAGCGAAGCGAGCAGCATCCCCTACAGAAGTTAAACCTACCCTTAGAGATCTACCGTTTGCGAGCGAAGCGAGCAGCATCCCCTACAGAAGTTAAACCTACCCTTAGAAATCTACCGTTTGCGAGCGAACCGAGCAACATCCCCTAAATGCCATACTTTGCGAGCAAAGCGAACAACATTTTCTACATGCCAGATTTTGCAAGCGAAGCGAGCAACATATCCTACATGCCAGACTTTGCGAGCGAAGCGAGCAATATTCCCTACATGCCACACGTTGCGAGCGAAGCGAGCAACTTAATGGGGGGTCCGGGGGGCTTGCCCCCCGGCTGGACGTGGAGGCGAGCGTAGCGAGCCGGAGCGGCTAGTAAATTATAAAAATGAAACTCCGTCTGTCTGTCCACGCTATGCACGACCAAACGGCTGAACCGATTTCGTCCACAAGTGAGAGGATCTTCTTAGGTGTGTCCAAAAGGGTGCATTAGCAATTTTAAAATTTTCTTATAACACGACTGGAATTTAGCAAATTAAAAAATGTCTTGCGATGTACCAACTCGTGAAGTATCGGTACCTAAATGATAAATTGCATCTCTTATATTGCCCCCAAGTCTACCCTGTAGGTAGCGGAAGCATTGTTTTCATTTTCGAGAGTTGTGGTCTCCACTAAAAACAAACGGTTTTTTTTATTTTTTTATTTTTTATACAGCGGTAAGATTTCCACTAGCATTTTACGTTTTAGACTATTCTGGAAATAACTTTCGATCCGTATCTTTCTCTCTCGATCTCTGTGTGTGTATTTGTGTATGCCTGCAAATCTTTGTAACAAGCTTAATTTTCACAATATTCAAACGGTTCTTACTAAATTTTCATAGTAGGTGCGGATTAGGGTGAAGATGGTCCCCTATTAGTTTCGTTGTTCCGAAATCAATACTTAACTCGGCGCTTGCGCGAATGTGAATTCCATCAATCATCATTTTTTCACGTTCCCATTGTCCGATCTCCCTCAAATTCGGAGGATAGGTGGAAAAGGTTAATTTGAGCATTCCGTAGCAATTTCAACATAATCCTATCATTAGTAGCTTTCGCACATGCTCGAATGTGTATTCCATTTTAAACGAGCCTAATTTCAACAGTTTCCAACTGATTTTGATGAAATTTTGAGGAAATGTGCGGGTTATGCTGCCAAATGTCCACTATCAATTCCATACTTCTAAAATCATTACTCCGTTTCGCGCATGCGCAAACGTTAGTTCCTTCAAGCATAATTTTTTTAAGCCCTAGTCTTCCGATCTCGCTCAAATTCGGTGGATAGTAGAGGGACAACATTTTAATTATTCCATGTCTATTTCAACCTAGTTGTATCATTATTAGCTCCTGCGCATACGCGAAAGTGTACTCAGAGAACAACGTGTAGTTTTCATCACATATTGATTACATTTTCTGGAAATTTGTGGGTTAGGCTGCAGATTGTACCCTACCAATTTCATTTTTTTCAACTCATTGGTCCATTCTGCCCATGCGCTAATGTAAATTAATTCTAGCATCATTTTCCCGTTTTTTAAAACATCTTTACTGTAAAGCGTGAAATTGCGGGGTCTTGGAACTGTAAAAGTGTGAACCCTTCTCGGAGGCACGATGCGCCATGTTCTGATCATATATTACATACGAGGTTTAATAATTATAGACCAATGCTCTGAGTTGAAGGGCTATCTATCACAGAAATGATAAACCATTGTGAAGTATTTTGCAGCGTTTTTTATTTTGATATTAATGCGCTTATAATTCAAAACAATGCAGCGATATGTGACACGATAATTTACGAAAATTCGCTCATAAGTTCTTGCTGCCTGCCTATGATTTTTTTGTTTCGTTGTTTTCTGTTTCGTGTCTATTTATCTGTTGTTCTTTCAAGGCTATCTACCCTTTTTCTGTTTTATCATCTCTGAGCTGGTGGGCGGCTAAGTAGGAGGGTGAGAACGAAGAGAATTGATAACTGAACTTAAAGCTTCCTTCTTTTTTTGTTTATTGTTGTTCAGAAATAATTCTGACGGATTATCCTTTCTCTCTTCCCTTTCTTTTATCCCCCTCTCATACTTCAAGAGTCTAGCATCTCGCTTTTTTCTGGCTATTCGCTTTTTTCATGCTGTGCGCTTTATTCTTGGTAATCCATTCAATTATTGGTTAATTTCCCCCTTCATCTTATAAAATATGAAATTGTTGGTCTACTTTTCAAGTTGCGTAAAGTTCAGTAGGTAAAAAAACCCATTTTCATCCCATTTTTGCTGCACAGTCCAGAAACCGCACTGAAGATCGGCAAAAAACCCTAAATTGATCGTCTCTATTGATCCGAATATTGTTATTTTTATCGTTCATCCCATCACTCTCATATTAGGATAGAATGGAAAGAGTACATCCAGTTGAATAATGTTCAATTCGCTATTCTCACTGACATCATATACAAACCGACATAGAGACGTCCCTGTGTAGCACTCATTACTTACCAATGTTTATTATGTCCATTAAACTACACTTATTTAATTCTTGATCCACTTCAATTTCCGAATATTAGAATTGTTGTCCTCATCCTTGCCTATCTGAGAGATCAACTGTAGAAGGATTAACACTTCAATTTTCGTTAAATTATTAATTGTTATTCTCCAATCAAAATCTACTTATTCGGCCCTTAGTACGTGTTTGGAGATTGATAAAATGTAAACCATGCGAACGGAGTATTTTGGGAATAATCTCTTAAAGGCTACCTGCTTTACTGTGATACATCGTAAGAGTGAAGTCAAGCAAGGCTCGATCACCGTGATTTACGACCTAAAAGGAAGAACCCCTGCAAAACACGAGGAAGCTATTTTTGTTTGGGTAAGGATAGGTTCTCGATCGACTATCACTAAATCTTCATTCCTTAAGCTGGGTCTTCAACATCTGACGTCAGTTTTACAGAATTAGTGAATAGGTTCTATGTTCTACCTGAATAATCCCAATACAAAAACTTCGTGGAACGAATTCAGTAGTTGGAATACGAACTTATTTAGTTAACTGAGAGTACTGTGTAGTCGTGCTAATTATCCTGAACACGTGAAATTATAGAAAATAGTTCACAATATTTTCCTATTCCACTTGTCAAGTTCACTTGGGTTTACAATATAGTTAGAAGTTAACAATCATAGTCGGTGAGCTAGCGGCTCTCAACCAGACAATACATTTCTGATTAGAGAGCTCATCTACGCAAGAGTAGTCCCAAATTATTAAACTTAGTCTATGGTTGGTACATTACCACAATTATATGACTGCATAGACGTGGAAACCTACTAAGGGACTGACTTTTTAATTGAAAAAAAAAAAAAAGAAAAAAGAAAAATGAGAATAGTGATTTACCACTAACTACTTCATGATGATAATGATTTACCAGTTTAACCCCTGCACTCACCCCTTTCCGTAAAAAAACTTAAATATTTCTGACATATGTTTCAAAACCAGATCGAATTTTTAATAGAACAGGAAAATAATCATGAAAAACAGATGAGAATAATGTAAACACCACAGTTTATCATTTTACCCCCTGTACTCACCCCTATCTAAAATGGAATTTAAGACTCCTGGCATATGTTCAAAAACTAGGCCGAATTTTTAATTTCTCAAAAAGGCTACAAATTATTACACAAGATTAGATAGCCTTTCAACGCAGATCACTCACTGGTCCAAGGAAAATTATCTGTCAAACTGATTATATGGTGCATTTTCGAAATATAACTGGGCGATGTCACCTACCAAGTAGAAAATAGGTAAATGAATAAAATAAAAACGAATTATAAACGAAAAAAATGAGTACGAAATGTAAATGAAAAAATAACGCATTAGAACAGATATTATTCTCAAATTTAAAACCCATCAATATTTTATATGTTTCACATGGATTTTATAGGCAACAATGCAAAATCTTCTGAATTTCTCAAATGGGCTGAACTGGGTCTGCATCCCTTTGATATTTTGGTCTTTACCGAAGCAATGATTGAGCGTTATTTCATTTTCACACAGATTCCTGATTATAATATTATTACGACTTAAAACCATTTTAACGAAATTGATGGTGTAGTGATCGTGAAATCGTCTTATACCTATTCATATGATCAAGACAGTATTAATTTGGCAACTGGCATCTTCATTCGACTAAAACGAGAGGCAGAAATATTTGATGCACTTGCAATCAACCGAAACGGGAAGGGAGACAATAAAAAATTCTTTAATGATCTTATCAATTTATTGATGGCCAAAGGAAATTTCAGCCATTTTTCCATTATTGGAAATAGGAATAATACTTAATTATGGATGAAATAATACATGAAAGTGAAACAACCCAGACGTTTGAACTATTTTAATTCGCTAATTGGTTTACAGCATCGCTCTCTGATTGTAAACCCACTCGAATCGACAACTTGCATCAACCAATTTTTCTATAGAAGTAAAAAATCAGGTATTGCTAGCAGGAATCCTTGAATCCCATATTACTATGCAAGCTCTTGGTGATTTCTGATTGAATTAAATTTCATAGTGATATTTGTGTTTCTCTAATTTGGATGACAGAATTGAAAATGATGAACGGAACAAAATATTCTATATATTTGTCACTTTTTCCCTTTTATTTTCATCTTCCTTCTTGAAACATCGGTTGAGATTTGCGGTCTGGGCAGCATCGATAAAATTTGTCATACGCATATACACACACACATATTCAGGCATACACCTGTTTTTCCAATAGGTAGTCCCTCTAATATACGAAGCCTTCCTATATGATGTAGTTTCAGAGGGACGTCCAAAAAATGGCTGTTGGAGTATGAAATGCTTCAAGAATGTTCCATGGTATATTTGGTTACCAAGTGTAATTTATCATTCTATTTGACACTAAAAGTATGTTAACTATTTTCATAACTCATTCTCAGTCGTAAATTCTCAAGATTCTTCCATGTTTTCCCTCAACGTAGTCACACAGTAGTAGTTTACTTCTAGTGGTAGTATACTACTCACAGTGCTGCCACAATTCATGGAAACTGGATGAATTCAAATGTCACGATGTAACTTTCAATGGTTGGTAACTTTGGATGGTGTCGTAAAACTGAAAGAAGGTTGTGAATCCTCAAGAACGTCTTGGAGCTATGAAACTAGTAGACATCAGACGTGTGCCCTCGGACTACCACATAAAAACGTCAGTTAAGTGGGGTGGGCAGTACAGCCCTCAAACAAAAATTTGTTCTTCTGATACCAAAAGGGGCGGGTGTAAGGTGGGCCCAAAGTTCTCGCTACCTGTCTCGAGAGGTTAACAGTCACAAAGCGTAAACTCGGCCAAGCACTCGGCTAACTACAAGTACAGCACCAGATGCAGAACTCCAGCCACCCTCCTGCCCTTAGGCGCAACTTTTCCGGGTGGTATGAAATTCTTTCCTACTTCTGAACACCCCTCCTACACTAATCCGAAGAGAAACTGAACTGACCATATTTTGCACACTCAACCCCACCCACTACGGGTTGGCCCTCTTTAACCTGGAGGGTGCGAACGAACGTGGCTCACTTTACATAGAGAGGAAGGTACTTTCACTGATTGGTTGGCCCATTTTACATGCAAGGGTCAATGACGAGGGTCAGATTGGCCCACCTTACAATAGCCCACCAAAAGTTGTGACGTCACTTTAGCTGTCTACAGGTAGACTGGAAGCAACATAGTGATAATAAGTATATTCGCATGATACTGAGGGAGAGACATTGGTACTCATCCTTGTCAAAGCAGTCCAACATCTTCAAAGTTAATCAACTGAATATTCGCGTCCAAATGGGATTGCTACCCCTCGAGTTTTGTAGCCCATCACATACCAGAGGAATAGTTTCTTTCTTCTAGTTTCGTTTTTTTCTATTTCAAGAATGAAATACATCTGTTTCACGGTCATATATTCGTACCAAGAAATAGAACCGTACGTACGATCGCCTTCCCTACTCCAGTTAACATTATTGTTCTAAACGTTTACTTCTTGGAGTTTTATGGGCGAAAATAGCTCTTCGGGTGGCGTGACTGAAAATAGCGTCCGTCACTAAACTGATTAGCACGTTGTATTTGAAATCTTATTTAGACTCTCAAATTCGGAATAGTGTTTCTGTATAGTCTAAGCCACATCTCATAAACGAGATACAGCTAGGAATGATATATTTATATATATCAATACACATCCTATCCAATAATCTGGTGTTTTTTTTTTCTCGAAAATTTGAGCAGTTTTTTCACACACAAACTTTATTGCAAACTTTCGTGCAAAACTATTTGACGAATGTGGCAGCTCCAGAAAAATCTTTCTTGAGTAATTTGAAGTATTCTCAATTACTATGAATTAAAGATAACAGAATAACGATCCAGACACAATAGGAGGCAAGATACGCGCCAACCTACATAATACCTTCTCAACCTATTCCGATAATGTTCTTAAGGAACGCGCACTACTACTTTCTGGATAATGAACTAATAAATCTTATTGGCATGGAACATGCTTTAGCCATAACCTAACTACCCAAAAACGTTATGGTATCGAGGAAAGAAATATTTTTACACAAAAACATTTGAGAGTTGGGCCCCATGTTTACCAGGCAGTCGTTTTACCTAGTTAGTCAATACTAAGAGTCTCAGTTTCTATTACCAATCGAGTATTTTCCAACTTTTTTCATGTACAACGAAATTCTCGTATAACAATACATATCCATTCAAAGTGACTCATCTGGCTTTGGTACATTCTCCACGGCAGGCTTTGTTCAGTGTTGTTGTAAGGTGTAGACGATTAGCTCTCATTTGAAGCATATCACAGGTTTCAGTTTCAGATTTCCGTAAGCGGATAGATCTACATAACCTATACAGTCGGTCTATCAGTAGATTTCGGGGAGAACTTTTAGCATGGAACGCTTTTACCGGGACCTAACACGTGAAAAATATGACAAAAAATGTCACGAAAAAACGAGACTAAAGCAGCGGCGGATCTAATTTCTTTGCTATTCAACCTAAGAAGCTGACATTTGAAACGGAGCGTATAACTGTTTCTCCAACGTTTAGTCGAGGTTTGAGGGGTCTCCCCAGCGGGGTCTTGCGAGGCGCCCAGCGCCGGGTTTTTCTGAACACAGTTCCTCTTAAAGCATGAACAATTTCACGCCTTCCTGCACGGAATAGGTGAAGCAGGCTTCAAGTGTCCTAACTGCTAGAAAGATGATGATAGTGATGCGCTCCACCATTTCTATGTGTGCAGGGGATGTGCTACTGAAAGGAGACGGCTGCAGGATGCTGTAGAGCTGTCAGCTCAGGACGTGAGACCGGTGGTGGTATTAGCCTAAATGCTTCAACAAGAGCAACATCTGATCTCTATAGATAAGATATTGAAAACATCCCGAAGACGATCATCCAAAAACGTAACAGACAGATAAGAGAGCATATGAACTGAGAAGCCGAAAAAAAATATTGAAAAACAAATCCGAAGGACTAGGGCCTAAATTAATGTGTTGAAACAGATCCAGGCAGAGTTCCAACGTGGCTAAACGTAGGTGATGTTTTAGAGGGTTTGAAAACCACATTACCCGGAAGAGGGTCCCTCACCATGGATATGTTATGGGATCCGATTCTCACCTTGGGATCTTAAAAATGTCCTCATATACTTTCGATAAATTAAAAATTGAAGAACAAAAAAAAGATTTAGCACTAGAATAGAACGACCCATAATAATCAATTTTATCACTAAAATGATCTTATCTTTTCAATAGTAGATTTTTTTCCAGATAAGTTACGTATAACATAGTTTAAGAAAGCTTCACATCCCGCTGGTCACTTTTCACGAGCCACGAAAAATATCCTTTTTGTCATTTTCGGTTCGGAGAATCTTATTATAATTAGGTTAAGAATGACGTTGAGACTCGACCTCTACAAAGTGTTCGAGACAAGCAGGAAAAGATCGCCAGAGGGATTGATAAAGAAGAATAGAGAGAGGAAGAGAGAGGGAGGAAGTAAAGGAGAGACAGAAATAAAGAGAGAGAGAGAGAGAGAGAGTGAGAGACCTCGGTTCTATTTCAGGATCACTATAACATCGTTCAAAGCTACCGTCCCAGGATAATTTCGCCAAGTGAAATATTTACGAGCCGTCAGAAGAGGAGTTTCTCACGCTCTTGGACAAATATACTAAGTTTTCATCCCTGATCAAAAGTTACTATTCCACCTGTACGCTACGTATACATAATCATGTTTGAGCATCGCTTGAAACTTATCCGTACCAACTCACTATATGTACACTATCAACGTCCTGAAGGAACCAAATAAACTCGTAAGTATACTTCTTGTGATATTCAATGATACCAAATCGTACCCGTTGTACCCATTTTCCGGCGATCCTTTCCCCAAATCGTAGGAATAATCAGATTTCGTTTCCTCACATTCGAAATCACAAAACTGAGGACGATCTGCACTAGTCGGTCTTCTGACCAGATGCCTTACGAAGTTTGAGGCAATGTACACATTTTCACAACAAAGTGTAGTTTTAAGGCAAGGATGATAAATTTATCTGTGAACTTGAACCGATTTGATTCATCGTCCGGGTTTCGTAATCTAAAAGGGTTACAATCGATTCTGTGAGACGGAAACTATTAAATACGATAAGTACCCAACTAGATTGTTTAATAATTGATATCAGCGACTATGACGATAACGTCGTATTATGATGAGCGACAACCATTATAGCTTATATAATGGTTTCAGTCGATTATGTGTGGTGAAAACTATTGAAACGATAATGGTTTCGTCACCGAAAACTACACAGTAAATTCCGGATGTCTAAAAGTCTACGTACCAAATTTGAAGTTGATAGATCCAAAATTGTAGCACGCACTCACGCTGACAAATGCTAGCCGAGTCAGTACAGTGAGTCTCCGTTAGTCAATTATATAACAACAATAAAAATAATTTTTTTTTTTTTCAATTTTTAGTGGAATAAGAGTTTGAGAGGCATCTCAGTGAAATATGTTA
The DNA here is from genome assembly GCA_030762985.1 of Adelphocoris suturalis. Taxonomy (NCBI): domain Eukaryota; kingdom Metazoa; phylum Arthropoda; class Insecta; order Hemiptera; family Miridae; genus Adelphocoris; species Adelphocoris suturalis. The sequence goes on from CM061048.1 coordinate 45,703,396, forward strand.
CTATTGAAGAAACCACTCAAGGACATCTGCCTGTCATGTTGCTATGGCTGTTGAAAAAAATATGTAAAACATGCGTTAGTGGGAATATCTGCCTCTCAAGCAGGATGCGTTATACGTCAAAGTGACTTAGTTACGTTGAGATCAGAGATCCAATGACTAAATTCGATCCATATTTACAGAGCCTAGATCCACACTGAAGCTGTCTCTGAGGATTTGGACGCCAGATATAATAATAACTCCCATGGCTGCAAAAGTAGAATCTGAATACGCCTAATCCAATACGATAATCCAAATAGAGGATTAAACATAAAAACATACTACTAGCATCTTAAAATAGTCTACCAAGCTGGATGAGAAGTATAGATTTCTCAGTGAGTGGAATTTGTGCAAGCTCATACGATTCGATGAGCATCTGTGGATGAAACTTTACTGCAAGCTATGCCGAACAATCTCTGCCAACTTGATCTGATTTGGCAGAACAGTCAAGACGTCATGTATCTCACAACGAATTTTACGTTTGCGCAGCTGTGATCTTGCTTCAAAATGTAAACTCGCGATCACACGGCGACAACGATAATTTGTCTTGTGATGAGACGATTAGTTGGTACATCCCAACTTTCTTTCAACATGAAACCCATTTGTTAGTTTCGTCCTCAAGTAATTATGATAATGCTTTGCCATCTGTGAGACTTCAAGTTTGGTTTTCTCTTTGAAATGGAACGAAATTGTTAAATATCAATGAGTAGTTTATCAAATTTCAGTAATTCTATAAGTTTAGCACTCTATTACTTAGGTTTTTGAAGATTTTAGGTGACTTTTAATTACCGTCATCTGCACATTTGCGATTGAAAAAATAGTGGTGTCAATATAATAAATTGTGGTTATACACTTTTACTCAATAACCGTAGTTTTTAAACTGTATAAACTACTATATTGAAACGAAGATGTGTATTTAATCGTTTCTATTCATCTCAAATGACTTAACTTCATTCCCTAATGTTGAAATCACGGTCTGCTAACAGCATTGTCTTTTCGAATGATCTCCCCCTTGTTAAATCAAGAGAAGGCTATAGAAACCACCATTCAGGCGGCGTGCCTACGTATTTATGCTTGGTTGACGTTCAAGGGGTTTGAAGTTCTGACGTAACAAGAATCGAGTATATAGATATTATGAGCCAAATGGTGAGAATTATTAATATCGTACACCGTACACCAAATATCGGAAACGCGTTTGAATGTAAACGTTGAATTTCATATTATAAGCATCCCGCAACCAAATTAGGTATGGTACAAATAAGGTACAAACAAAAGTAGATACTGTAGTATCTACTTTTCGTACATAGTATTAATATTTACTAAAAGACTCAATAATATGAATGCACGAACCTAATCGTTAAAATGTATAAATCACAATTATTGTTGATTACATTAGTCTCAGAACTCGTAATATAAACGGCTTTAGGACTTGGTGAATATTTTTCCACTTTTCAAACACAATTTTCGATCATTAGAACACCCCCACCTCCTCGTCTTCCCCTCTCACTATCCGTCGGTTCCACGTAAAAATGATTTTTGCTATGGATTATGGCGTATCAATTTTGTTTCGTTTTAATCTTGTTGGTTTACATCTTCTTATTATGCCCTGATTGATTATTGTTATGTAAATAATTGATATTATGTATTATAATAGGACATGGAGCGAGAAAATAGAATGCATGAAATAAATAATTTGTTGGGAGAGTGTGGTTCCGTTTGTGTAAACTTTTATTGGTCTTCAACGAACCTTCGAGTTTGTCACGAATTAAATAGAATTTTGATTGTCAAATAGAAAATTCCAAATTTTTCTCGTTTAAAGCAAACGCAGTGACGAACGAATGCTACGAACCATTAATATAATATTATGATATTAATTAATATGATATATTATTATTATACGATTATTGATGATGAATATTAATATGATAAATATCATCATATTAATATATGATATATGATTGCTTATAATAATTATGGTACCACATAACACAAATTATGACTGAAAATATTACAGTGATCAGAGGGAACTTATTGAAGTACGGCTTGTTGAATTATACGTTTGTGTATGCGCAGCACCTACCTATCAATTAATCTCCATCAAAAATGTGAAATCCCAACTAAATATGTTCAAAAAAGAACTAAAAATCATAAACTGTGTCCTATTGTGATACCTCTGATAGATTGTAGGCGTTTAATTTGAACTTTATTTATAAACTGTTTTGCCCATAAACTATGGCATGAATTTCAGAAAGAAGTGTGATGAAAAAAAGTACTAGAAAAATCATCAAACAATTGCGAAATTGAGTTTTCGATCGGTTTCTTGCCCGGGGTTACAACTGTTCGAAACTCCATGTAAGAGCAACTCATCGAAAAACTGCGTCAAATAAATTTATTCATTTAAACTCACGGGTATTGTGCTAGTTAGAAATATTTAAATGATCTCTTGCAAGGGTAGAAATGGTCGGGGGGTGGGGGTCGTGGTTAGGTTTATTATTAAAAAAATCTTATAAATATTTGATTTGGAGAGAGGTACTGAATGGTTTCAGCACATTTGAATTCAATTCATGAAGAATTAATGGAGCGGGTGGTCTTGATAATTCGCCCTCTACGATTGCATTATTGAACATTTGGGAGAGAGAGAGACTTTGACACCCCCCCCCCTCCCTTTTTAAAATGAGTAGGAAGCTAAGGGTTTCATGAAATTCCAAAATGACGGAAATCGTTGCAAGAAGTTTATTATTTTATTTTATATACCACTACTTAGTTCAATTCACTATTGGTAAGTTCTGTATCATGTGTTTCCCCAAAAACCGACTGAAGGCTACGCGGAAAACAAAATAAAATAAAATAAAAAAACTCAATAAAAATAAATAAATAAATAATATATGTGTAATAAAAAAATGGATAAATACAATCCAAAATTAAATTTTTGTCCTTCAGATTATGAGTGACATATCACGCTTACATATATCATCTTCACTCCTTTGTATGAATTCAGATTGGGCCAAGACCAAATTAAGGATTGCGACAGTTCCGAAAAAATAAATTTCTTTAGGTCGATTAAGCAAAGACTTATTTGCCCCACTCACCAAATGTTGCGTGAATCCCAGAGTGTAAGTATTTCTCGAACTAGGTAGAGTTAACATAAAAAAAAGTAATATTCTGGTGTTTATCTCATTGTCGGTGACTTGATAAAGTTAGGGTAGGGTCGGATCCTGACTGGGCTGGACTGATAAATTTCATTTAAGGAGCCAGATTGTAACTATTCTAACCTCCAAAATGGTCAAAGACAATCGTAATACTTGATCTGTCTGACAAAATTAATCAGAATCTCCGATTGCTGAGCCGGAACCTAAACTGGAAAAATATCTATAAGAATTGGAGAATTATTCAATGACTCTGGGTCTAGATATCGTCTACCTGCACCGGTAAAGTTAGTAGGTACTAATTTCGGTACTTATTCACCTCGAGCTAAAAACTGAGAATATCAAAATTTAAGAAGATGGGTGAATATAATCCAAAGAGCCACGCAAAAAACGTTGCAATTTTTTGTGAGTTTCGGGCATTTCTCTCAAAGGATCTCATCGGTTGTGATGAATTTTGTACGATACTGTATAGATTTGATATAACATACCAATTCCAATCATAATAGACTAGGGGTATAGATAGCCCGAAATTTTCGTATTCATTCGTTCATTTGATCTCCAAACCATTTTTTCATTAAATACTTTAATTCAATTTTCTTGCTGAAATGACTCATTTCAGTTTATTTTTTACAGGTTGATGAATTATTTATAATTAAATCATTTCCAAAATCTGTGAAGAAAGATTTGGAACGCTAAACCTTCTAGGCGATATCTATGTTTTGAAAGGGAAACACCAATAGGAACCGCCTAAAATCAATAGACAGGTAGTTATCTGGAAAATAGTATGAAGGCTCCTATCAAATGTGTTCGCTTCTCCTCTTCTATCGCTGGATCCACTTTTTGATTCATTTTTGTTTTTTATAATTAATTTTGTGAAAATATGAATCATATACGTACTTAGGTACTTAACGAAACAACCATAATAGTATGCTGTGGTTATTTGCATGGAATTTTTTGAAATGCATCTAATATGATACTTAAAAACTTCTTATAATTTTGTATAATCTAAAAAGTGTTGGATTATTTAAGAGTTCATATTATTTGTTCATTTTTGCGATCTTCGGAATTGATCCTTCATTATTTTGTTTCATTTCAATTTTGACTATAAGCGTTCCAAGAAATAAAAATACGTCTGCTACAACCTGAGTTCAGTTTCCGAAATCAATTTCACATTCTTTCTCACCATTTTAATTTTTTTTTTATATTGATTGTCTCGGAAATGTTCTATACTCACGTGAAGAGATCGCGACTGGTTGCTTCACATGTCAAAGAACCGGCGGGGTGTTGAACCGTCGGGGGCGCGCGGGCGTGTGGCCGGCGCGACAGATCGGGTAGCGAGAGAGGGAGGCATGCGCCCTATGTGCCCCCTGCACCCTTAACACCCCCTCAACACCCCAACAACCCTCTAAGTTTCTTTCGTCTGCCTTGGGGAATGTCATGAGGATCTAGGACAGCAAGGCCCGTTCAGCATTGGGTATCAAGCAAGCATTTTCTGATTTAACGGTCTGTTTTCTATATTAACCCTCTGTTCCACAAGTGGGGTCCACGTGGACACCAGCGGACGGTTGGGCCAAATGTGATTCAAGGTGGACAAAATTATTTAATTGCATTTATTTTTTCTTATCGCAAATTCTGCATTGATTCATAACATACCCCTTGTTCCTATACCTACCAGAAATGGCTTCTTAATGTGTTTTTCGTGGATAAACCTCTTTTTTCACCATATTTTTCCAATTTCGTTCTACAAATAAGATTCAAACAAATTTGTGTTCCATATAAATAGAAGATGAAATTCTGCGTCGATTGACCATCTGGAACTCTTGAATTAATTGATTCATAAGAGAGTAATTTAATTCAGATGTTTCAAGCACTGATTGAGAAATACCATAATAAAGGAACAGTTGATATCTAATCGAGTCTTTTATTGAAATAAATTTGTTGATAATTCAAATCGACGTCAATTGACTATCAGTTGTTTTTATTTCTCCCCAAAATTTAATGAGTTATGGCGTTTCACAATTTCAGTCAACCCTAATTTTCTATTTATTTTCTACACTGTTTTTTGCACCAATGTTTATATCATCATTCTTTCATTCTTGCGTTCAGTATTTATGGTAGTCCACAGGAAAATCAATTTCAGCTAGGTAATTAGGTTTGCAGAGAGAAGCTTGACAACCATATTAACATCTCCATATTTTATAACGGAGTGTGTGTTGCGATATTATAAATTAATGTCCAACTATTGTAAATATGAACAATCACGATTTCGGTCATAGAATGTAAATATAATTCTAAATAGAATAAAAATGAGAAGTGAAACCTTACCAACATTCAGTCAATATTTTTAGTAAATTTTGTCTACCCTTCAAAAAATTGTCTTCGCAGGTTTCCACATAAACACTGTTTCTGAAAAAGATTTTTAGAAACCCTAATCGCAAAATTTTGCAGGAAAAATCAAAATGTTATAATCTAGACATAGTAGAGGGTGTTCCTGAGAGATCAGAGAATTTTATTACTGCTAAAAGCGATCTCAAGAACTTGCTATTAATTTTGCCAACACCGCATTAAGTTGTTCCAGCCGTTTGAGCATATATACACGTCATATACACACACATAGGCATAGATCATTATTATTACAGATAATTGGTTCCGCCAATTGAATCCAAATGGATATTACATTTGTGTAAACAGAGTTTGCAATTTGAATAATTAACTACCTATCAGTCATGTCGGTGCAGAATCTCGAAGAGTCCTGAGTAGTGAGTGGTCTTACACTGTTCAAACTATTTATTTAGAATATAAATTCGTTCCAATATGAATTCATTAATATATTCGCGAATGGCTATGTATTTACGTCCACAGGAAACTGAAGTATTTTGGCGGAAACCCGTTTTTTCACCAGTATCGTTGTTTATAATCTTGATGTAGCAAACTAGTACATAATGTCTTATACGTGATGGGGTTAGTATGGTTATTACTGATCAACTTGCTACTTGCAGCCTCCTTGAGGTTAGAAAAAATCGGTCATTCTGGCCTTTCAATGAGAAAAAGTTTCAGTCATGTAGCATGATCGTATGGGCGAATTTTCGTAAATTATCGTATTGTATAATGTTAAATTTTTTTGAAATTTGAGCTTTTCAAGTGCAAGGAAAATGTTAATAAATCCTAATTTTCTGGCGAAAAACGTATTATAAATACTAATCTGCTATTTAGAAAGAGGTTTTGGATTTTGAGCTTTTTTATGCAGTTTAATGCATTATTTTGTACATCAATTTTTTAATGTTCTATTTTATAGTTGTCAAGTCTTTTGAGCAATATTCTGAGAAAAAATATAATTTTAAGAATTTTTAGCCGTTTTTAGTCAATCAGTAATTTTTTAGACAAATTTATGGAAATGTGACCAATTTAATGTGCTTAAAAAGTGCTGGCCAACAAACTCTTCCCTTCGTTGGAAAAGCTTGATTTTTTCGGCGCAAGAACAAGGGATTTTTATCTCGATCCTAAGCAGAATGACACACACACAGACACATAGACACACACACACACACACACACACACACACACACACACACACACACACACCACACACACACACACACACACACACACACACACACACACACACACACACACACACACACACACACACTCTCTCACACACACACACACACACACACACACACACATACATATATACATGAAAAAGCGTTAAACTTTAGGATTCGTTTCAGAATGCATCTAAATAGATCTCAATGGAGAAATTTTTCAAAAATTTTCATTTTAAAATTTTTCAAGCCAACGCAATGGCTTCATTTTCTACGAAAATTCGCTAAAAACAGATTTGTATGCTGCATCAACAGGATTAAAAACGTATCAAATCTGAAGGAAACAGTTTCATTTGCTCGAAAAAAAAAAAAAAACTTTGCTTCGGAGAACCGAATAGATGTTATAAGCAGAGATTGAAGGGGGAGAAATTCTTCAAATGAAACAATCAAGAGTACGGGATTTATTCTTTCCAGAATTAGGAGCAACAACAAGCGAGAGATCAGTTCCTTCCTACCATTTATGTGAAGTGCTTATTCTTGGAAAATTTGATAGGCACCAGTCATTTTCATTTAAATGAGGATTACTCGTTGAGATATATTATTTCTTGCCACATAGTACAACAAGTAAAGCGATTCACAGCAAGGATCCTTCTCAAGATTCACAATCAAGTTCACGAGTACCGTGGAAATTATTTATAACGGTATTAGTTATAACGATGATCCGTCTGTGTAGGCAGAATCCTGGACAGATGGTTGGCCTGCAATGCAAAAATGTTAACTTTTTATAGTTCATAACGACAGCGCCTAAAATGCCCAAATCGTGAATAAAGGCGACGTTTTGGTAATGAATGGGTTTCCAACGTCGTTTAATAACGAAGTACTGAGATATCATTACACTGCGCCCAACTAGACCTACACTAGATTTATACTAAGAACAATACAAATATGTGCCCCTCAAGTTCCACGACTGCTATTTTTATGGAGCTATCACATAAAAGGGTCTTTACAAAACCATGTTTCACGTATCAGTTTCTACGATTTCAAACATATCTTGTATCTTGCGCTGTCACTTTCAGTTTCTATTATTGAAAAATACCATAAAATTAGAGAAAAAATCCGATTCTGGCGCAGAGGCCAACACGGGGGCAGGTACACTATCCCGCATAACACAGAAATTGATATTTTCTGTACATTGCGCGATCGTTTATCACTGGATGAAAAAATTTAATTTACCTAATTATTCAAACTTAATTAACTTGGTGATATAGTTGACCGACGTGCTCCATTGAATTTTTTTTATGTATTCATGTAAAAATAGGCAATAGAATGGTGAAATAGAGGTATGTTTCTGTTATTATACTCACACTGAACTACTAAGAACTGAAAATACGTATACATTATATCCTTCGAATGTCAGCACTCCCTCGACAATCGTTATTCCATTTTTTCCTACTTCGGATTCTTCATAAAATTATACGCCTAGTTCACAGTAATCTCTCTCCATGTATTCGGAGACCCAACTAATTAGCCATGGATCAACTACTGTTGAAGTTAATCAGATTATATATGTGTGCATCAAGTCAAAATTAATTTTAAAAAACTGAAGAGGTTTCTGTTGTTTTAAGGAGAATTTAGTTTTACCTACTGAAAGTGTTAGGCAACATGCTCTATTGAGTAGTTATACCATTTTGGGCAAAATTAGGGAATAATGGGGGTGCCGTGTGTTTGGTAAGTAAAGTCTCGTAAAGTACAATCTTGTAATATTGATGTAGTTGCTTCGCAAGCTCTGAGGACTTTTCATAGGAGATGCACACGAGATTTTACTTCTGCTGAGGCTATTGTGTTCTTACACAAATCACTGGTTCATCCATTATTGGACTATGTTAGCCCAGTGTGGTCTCCATATTACGAAGTTACCAGGCATCCCTTGGATAGTGTTCAGCGGAAATTCTCGAAGTTTCTAGCATTTGAATTTGAGATACAAAACAGGTAGATTTCCGGTAGCCGACTTTTTTTTTTTTTTTTTTTTTTTATCACAAGCTACCTAGCGAAATGATATTTGCAGTCTCCATCGCTTCTCTCTAATGTCGGCATCAGTGTTCCCGCTTATTCCACTTGCAATTATCCGTTGTTCCATGTCCCATTCTCCACCCGTAACTACCTAATGAATCACCCCCTACATCGTCTACCACGTGAGTAACGTTTTTCCAGGATACTGATGTTGATTTCTTCACCATCTCGCTTCAACATCTCAAGCACCGACTATTTGAGATTCATCATCAGTGATCAATTATTTTTCATTAATGTATACATATCAATAACCCACCAGTAAGAAACATTTATTTTTTCAATTATTCATGTAGCAACTTGTTCATGAATTAATTTGTAAATTGGTGGATACCGAACATGATAACAATAAACAATAGCATTTCCCAAACAGGCCTGTTTCCACCCGCACTTTCTCCTACCTATCAAATCACGGAAATTGAAGCTCCTTAAACGATGACGATGTTTGAACAATTAGTCATGAGGGCATACAGAAGAGATTGTTATTTACCTATAATGAGTACTTCTTCTTATGGTGCATAAATGGATAAATTATTTGTGATTTGCCTATCTACACATGGTATCCGGGTAGAAACATATTAACATGTATCATGTTTTAGCCCTGGGGTCCTAGCAAATTTTGCGAGTCAATTTTTTTCCGCCTACAACCGAGTCGTTGCTAGGGAAATGGTACTTCGTCGTTTTTCATCCCACAAAATTCGTTGACCATTCGTTCGAAAGCTCTCGATTTATCCAACAATATTATGTTAACTACTGCGAAGTGCGTGTCCAACAAACTGAGTTATGAGCATGGTTATATAAATAATTGTTTACACACAGGTGATCATTCTCAATAATTGATATTGTGAACATGATTGCAACCGCTTGTTAATTTCGAATCAATATCGAGGAGAAAACATGATACCTACATGGTTGAAATTTTTGGTTCTAGAACAGAAATAAGCATTTGTTGTTTTTTTTTTAACACAGAATGTGTTTTTGCGATGACCTACCGAAAAAAAAATCGTCACAAAAAACCGACAGAAAAAACCGTTATGCGCCTTTTATAATGATTTTCACGTACAACCAAGCCGTTGGTAGGGAAATGGAACTTCCGCAATTTTAATCGCACAGAAATCGTTCACCATTCGTTGGAAAGCTTCTGATTTATCCAACCATATTATGTTAACTACTGCGAAGTGCGTGGCCATCAACCTGAGTTATGAGCATGGTTATTTGAATCAATTGTTTACACACAGATGATCATTCTCAATAATTGATATTGTCAACATGATTGCAACCGCTTGTAAATTTTCTTATGATTTTCACGTACAACCGAGCCGTTGGTAGGGAAATGGAACTTCCGCAATTTTAATCGCACAGAAATCGTTCACCATTCGTTGGAAAGCTCTCAATTTATATAGTATTTTTCTTGGAGTTACATATTTATTTATATAATATTTATAGGGTTTTAGACCAAATTAAATGTCTAACAATTATTTATTTTATTATTGCCAAATATTGTTATTATTCACGTGCAACCAAGCCGTTGGTAAGGAAATAGAATCATCGCAAAAACACATTCTGTGTTCCTATGATTTCATACAGAGTATGGAAAAAGAAATAAACCGGGGGGTCCAGGGGGGCGGAGCCCCCCGCCGAGGCGCAAAGCGCCGAGTTTTATCTTAGGATAGGCAGTTGATAGAAGGACCAAACAAATACCCAACAGTCTCATTTCAAAATAACGTCGCCTTTGCAGTTTTAACGTAGATAACCTGTCCATTCCGTAATGACAGGTAGGCATATTTCTACATTTTCTTTTCATTTTATAAATGTTTTATCTCTTCCCAAATAATTACCTGTTTACTTATTTGAAAAGCAGAAAATCGCCAGCCTATGGGTAAGTCAAAATGTCACAAATGGAAAAGGATAATTTAGAGAGTAGGTTCTTGAGATCTGTTTTAGGCATTCTTAACCCAACTCGACCTCACCTGCTTAAAACCTTGTTAAATTTGAGTGTTTTATTAATTTATTATTGTTATTTTTATACACCAGCGCTAAAGAAATTCATATTCCGTAAATGAAAACCAAGTTCTATTTTAGGATCGTAAAAATACTCTCACTCGACCTCAGCCATAAAACAAGACAACAGCTCCTGACGGATGACGTAATTGCGGCAATCCGGTAAAATATCTAATTTTTCAGATGTGGACAATCCATCCCAAGATTGCTTGTCCAGCAAGATTCACCCCACTCATCCGAATGGCACTAGCCAATCAGAAAGCCGATCGCATTGACGGATTGCCGCATTGACACTTTATTTTGTGTTATTATTTATTTATTTACATTTGTTCGGGCGAACCCAATTACATTATTACATTTAAAAAAAAAAACAAAGGAATCAAGTTGACGGAAAGAAATGAAAAGAAATGAAACTTCTGGAGATTAAAGAAAGAAAAAAAAAACTGTTCGATTGGAGTCACTAAAAGTTCTAAGTGGTGAGACGACTGTGGGGGGGAAAATCTCCTAGTTACTGATACGATATAGTACGATCTGGTACGATCTGATACGATCTGAATCTCTCTAGTACTGATACTGTTTTCCTCTTTCATCTCATGTCAGGTTTCGTCGCTTTGCTCTTTGCTCCACGCTGTTAGTACTTCTACGAGTATTTTGTACATTCCACACAATGTTGACCTAGCTACCACTAGGTTTACTCGTTTGACTATCTGTTTCAGTATATAGTACCCGTTCACAAACTCCATCTGTTCGCATGTTTTTCATTTATTTATTTCATTATTTATATAGTAAAAGGTTATTGCCTAGCTTTCATTAAAAAGTTGTCACTAAGTAACCTTCTGAAAAGGATATGAGGCTAACCCATTTCTTAGTCAACCTACAAAACTTTAATTTGAAATGAAACTTGCTAGGGTTTGCAATGTCAAAGTAGCAGGGTAGCGTGACATTCAAATCAGTTAAGGGGGCTCTGAGGGTAGTTTCTTCCATGTTCAATCTTCAATCTGACATTTTAGGTTCTGTAGCCTACAATGACAAGGTGTCTTAACGCTTTGTTCAGTCGAGGGTAAATCTGAGGTATATCGTTCCCTTTCAACCTACGATCATGATGATGATCATCCCTTGCACCCTGATGATGATGACTCCTCTGGAAGGAACTAAGATATGCCGATATAAGGTATATCCAAGGTATGCAAGTTATGTACTTCCATGTAGCGAATGCAGTCGGCGTTCACTACCCTGTCGATTCGACTACAGGTGGATAATTTGTCTATTTAAGATTGCTCACTTACTGGTACGTGATTTATGAATACAGCTTATTGCTTCTATCTTCAACGAGGTGAATGATATTTTCAAAAAATTATTAATTATTTATTTATTACTTATTCAATTGATCCGGTAAAATATAAATTGAAACATTTAAAATATAGGTTCATATTTTAATCTGATATCTTTCAACCATAAGAACGTGTTTCTGCTTATATGTGATGCTACGGGTTCATGTTTGTTTTGTTTATATATGAAAACATTATACAATCTGTATGCACGTATTCCCTGTATATTTATCTGTATTTTGTAACATCACCTGCAAAAATTGTGACGGGCAACGCTCATGAACTTCAACGGAAACTGAAAGCTATTATGTGGTAATAATCAGGTAACTAGGTACTATAGTGGAAATAGATTTATGTATATTTATCTTAATATAAAATATTCACACGATCTGTGTCGCCACTCTTGTCAGCCTCTTCTGGGGCCTTTTTCTGAGGACTTCTTTCTATGTAGCCTACGCTTCTAACATTTAAAATAAAACCTCTTTGGGAAAAACTGAAGGCCCAGATGAGCTGAACGATTTCTGAAGCTAACTTCTATCATATAGAACCTGCGATGATATCTGAAATTCACCCTCTTCAGGAAGATATATAAAGTCAACAAGCGGAGCGACCCCCAATCAGCATATTGAGGGTCATACAGATAATTTCATTCCAAATCGATGCAGTTATTTTTAATGGAGCACTTCTGATACTGCTAATTCGCTATTGGCTCATTCAGTTAAATTTGGATGGACTTGCATTAAACAAATCGAATCAACACTAATCCCATTGGCTCCCACCATTTACAACATTTTGAACTCCTGCTGAGCCCTTTCGTACCAGTTATGACGGGAAATTGAATCCTCCCCAACCGTTAACCAGTTATCTATGGGTGTCTTAGCTAACTGTTATTAAGTACACCATGAGATTGAAGTTAGAAACGTTTTGAGAAATAAAATGTGTTCCACATTATTGTGCTTGCCAAGTAATAAACATGTACTGCTTTTTTGTGAAAAAATAGGATTTCCGAGTTGATGAACTACGAAATTGCCTAACTTCTCAATATCCTTCAGCCGTACCTCTTATCGCTAGAAATTTCTCATCATTTCCTAGCTAGTTTGTCTCAGTGAAAGAACACAAATGACATAGGGAAAAAAATTAGAAAACAGAAACATTGGAAGTTGGTGATCTCTCAGAACACCAGACAGACAGACAGACCGGATCAGACTCTTACTGGGGATGATTACCGAGCTTGGGTACTCCTGGAACATCTGACTGCAGGATTAGACCCCGCACAGTGAGCCTGTGTGCAGGATCTGCAAAGTGGAGAAGAAAACAGCCTCCCACCTGCTTCCTAATAGGTACTCGAAGCCAGAAGGTTTAAAGTCTTTTGGGACGCTCGCCCTAAAGGAAATAGTCTCGGTAAACGACCTTGTAAGAGGAATCCACAGTCTGCTTTAGAAGAAGGATCGACTCCAGAACTTATAGGTCGGAAACAGAAGAGGCTACGCATGATATGCCATCGTTTGATTGCGGCGGAGGGGAAACTGAGCGCTCCAAGGACCCAGATAATAATAAAACATCATCATCTTGAATAGGAGATCTCTACTTCAAAAGTCGGAAACTTGACCAATTCCATCATAGAGACTATGACAATTTATTATAGCCTAACAACGGGCCTATATATTTGCGATTTGAGCTTAGCGAGATCAACGCTCCTCACGGAGGTTGGAGGAGCGTTTCGTAGTTTAACGTCAAACCATCTATTTGCTTCCATGAAGCTTACATCATCGCTTTTGATACCGCAGGTATGCGACCACGCATAAAATTGACGCTTGGGATGTTATTAAGATTCACATTCATTTGGCTGACGCGTACGGACACTGAAAGACCGCCTGGAGAACCTAGACTTCTCGGATGAAATATGCCTGATATCCTCCAGATTCCAAGATTCCCAGGAAAATGTGGAAGACCTTGATGAACGTACTTAACTACAATAAACTGAAAAGAGTGATTCCCCTAGTTTTAAACCGTACCCAGAAAGGCTCGATTCGAATGTTGAGCATCTTTTTCGTTTTAGGTTTTACTATAAGAGGTTTTTGTATTAGGAAATTAGAGGATAGGGTTCAAATAGGTACCTATAAGCGGTTATAAGCGGTTGTGAGTGTCACTATCAGAACCATTCTTTTTCGAACATTTCCAAAATTCACCTCAACACCCACAAGGGATCAAGTATCGCAACGGGCCAGTAACAAGAGTATTGGCAACTCAACAACAAGAACCTGAATTATTGGCCTAGGGTATGATAGTGAATTACTCAAATTTCAATAGCTGTAGATTATTCCACTAAATATTAATATTTCTGTACCTATTAGATGGCCCTTCTGCGCAAATTATTGATCGATAACTACCGAACCACGTAAACTGTATATCATAACAACTTGGCACTTCTCACCACCCAAAAGGATTCACATTTTTAAACCTACAGGACCCCACAATTTTAAGCTTTTTAGTAAGTTACGAAAATTTTAGAAAAAATATCGATAAAAAACAAATACACTGGGTCGAAAAGGAAAGCAATCAGCATAGAGATGCGGCTTCATCGAAATTTCAGCGCCATACTTCGATTAGGAAATAATGAATTAACCTCAGAGGTTCCAAGACTGATCAGAAGCCTTTCATACTTTGTAATTGTATTCTAGAAGAGCTTCATTTCAGGTTTCAGCGCCGTAAGATGATTAGGAAACATATTTGGCTCAGAGGTCCGTCTGCTGATCAGCGGCTACGTAACTCGCGTGCTCTATACATCCCAATGGAGCTCTATACATCACAATGGAGCTCTATTTCCAATTTCAGATCCGTAGGTGCTTAAGAAAGAATTAGCTTCATAAGCCTCTTAGCGTAACAAACTTTTGCAAACGATTGGCGTAATACAATTTTGTGGTTTGCTCAGTAATTTAAGGATGTCACTACTCGTGCTTGATTTCACTCCAAAAGTTCAAGCCCATAGGGAGAACGAACGAATTAACATACAGCGATCCAGATGGATTCATTCGATTCATTGTGATAAAAGCTTTAGACGGCGGACGTACGGATTTTTTTCTCATTCAATTTTTTGTTTTGACTCATCTTGAAATCAACAAATTTAGAATGGGAAGGGGGAGGTAATTTGTTCTTCTTGATCGATTGCTAAGGTTCGTTATTGAAAATAATAAATCATAAAAGGTGCAACAAAATTACGTTCTTCTGTAATTTAAATTTTATTTTTTCATTTCATTTTTTTAATTTCTTTTCTTGTTATTTATATTGGAAAGTTCAATTTTACCAAGACCTCACTGCGTCTACATACTTCCTTGCCCTCGACAACCTAAATCAGCACTAATCCCTTCGGTGCTTGCTCAGCTCTTTCGAACCTCTATGAAGAGAAATTGAATCCTTCCAGACCCCCAATTCTCCGTTAACCCGTTACCCCGCGAGCTACACCACATCTAAAAGAAAACCCGAGCACACCCTTCGTTCCACCCCGATTTTCCCCAAGACGCGTTTGGGAACTCATGCCGATCTAATAACGCTCTACGTTTCCCCCCACTAAGCCGCTTAATTACGGCGGTGTTTTGGCATTCAGTAAAACGTAGCCCCTTCACGAGGTTACCTTCCAACACTCTCCAGTAAACTCTCTGAAACCTTTTTCGCCTTCCCCCAATCTAAACACTTCAGGAAACCTACGCCGAGACCATCTTGCGGTACCGACTTGGGGTCGGTTGGCTCAAAAGCTTCAAACACCTGGGTTTACTTTTCTCTAACTAATTTCAAGGATGGAAGCAGCTGGCTTATTATTTTATGGTAATTAAAATCATCAACTTGAGCCTTGCTACTCCGTAGACAATCTCTCTTCAACCTCCGATTACTTACCATCTCTCAAAAGAACTATGTAATCATCTTATGAACTAAACCATTTCTTGTAATCATAATTTTTTCATGAACAACTCAATTGTTGGTATTTATTTATTTTTACTTCATTTATTTATTCAATTACTTAATCAATTAATTTCTTTTTCATTGAGCTTTCTAATAAACAACATTTATGTACCCAAGGTGTGCTCTACATGTAAGTTAAGTGGATACATTTTCGGAGGTTTGTTTTTCACTTTCATATTTCTCCATTATTCTTTCATCTATAAGTATCTTGATTTCGTTTGCTTTTCTCTTCCAACCATCTGCCTGTCCCCAACTAAGCTTTTCCATCTTGTAAACCAAGTAAGAATTAGTGGGGTCTACATTTTTTCCTAGATCCCCGACATTCTTGTTGCTCTTAGTTTGGCGAATGCAAGCCTTGCTCAAACCCAACGCGAACCAAATTTTGAGGCATTTCCCATTTGTTGCTTTGGTGTTCCGACAAAACTTTCACAAAACTGCTGATTTGAGGAGCTGATGTGCATCCACAGAGCATACCTATGTATCGAAGTAGCATGTTGCTTGCACAACATGCCTCTACTTTTATTTTCACTCATTTATTCACTGTGGTTTTTTGACTTCACGGCCATCCCTTCAACCTATTTATTCATTTTTATAAAGAGCTAAATCCCTGTCACGATACTGAGTATTTTATACATAGTAGGGCAACAACAAGTACTTTGGTACTTTCTTTACCTACCTCAACTTTGGTACCTTCGTGTTTTCTTTAAACTCAAGTTTGCGCATGTGCACACGCCATTGGTGATCCGACAACAATGAAATTTAGAGGGAACTATCCCGAAGCTAACCCACACAATCTCTGAAATTTTCATTATAATCGGTTTATTAGTCTCGGACATTCACGTGTGTCAACTAATTTTAGTTTTGCGCATGCACGATGGTCATTGCTCACTCAATCGCAATAAAACTCATAGGGCACTTTTCTGATATATATAAACAACTACCCTCCAAGTTTCAACAAAGATGAATCCATAGATCGTAAGAAAACGACTTTATAAGGCATTTAAATTTGCGCTTGCGCTCACGTCATTATTGATTCGAATGCGATGAAATTTATAAGATATAATCTAGAAGCTTATTCACGCTATCTCTGAAAATTTCATCAAAAAGTGCTTTTGAATGGGAGTATTCGTATCGGTGTCCCACACGGTGAGCCTCTGTACCTACCCGACCGCCGCTCAACGCGTAGACAGCGTTCCAGTAGTATAGTTCGTTGGTCAGAACTTGGTCAGAAGTTGCTGGAATGTGATGTGTTGTAGTACAGTACCAGGGGTGTCCTGTATAGAAATCATAATTTGTTGACATTTTGTACTATATCTTGATAACTAATGAATGTACAAAGTTTCATTATTATACCAATACTGATCGCGTGTATTTCTAATGATTGATTAGTCAATACTTATGTTGCTATGTCTTTACGTAGATCCACGTGATCAGGGCATCATGTGACGAAAGCTTGTGGTTAAATAAAATTGAAGACTGATCGATTACGTTGGTCCTTCCTACCGTGTATTCACTACACAATTCAGGAAAAACAACCACCTTGTTCTCCATGTTTTTCTAGAGGGGTATTTGATCGACACATAACTTAGAATATCACTATAATCTTACAAAATCGTAGGATTTTACCTTTTCGTTGAATTGAGAGCTCACATCGTTTTCCTTTATAAGTATACTAGAGCGGACCACTTGCCACAATAAACACTAAATAAACATTCGTCATCGCGGAATCTGAATTCCGATATCATTCACCAAGAAATGAGTTTAATACGTGCAAAAGTTGACCGTTCACGTTAATAATTCAGTTCTGTCAACCAACAAACAGGTCGACTTCTTGAAGTTCTTTCCGAACAAAAGAATTACGTGTAAATAAAGTTAGTCGAGCTCACTGAGGGAATCATTAGCGGACTGAGGCTCTGGACCAAACTTCGAGGCCATTTTCAGAGCATCCCACAAAAACGTCGCCTCCTCTCACACCTCTTTACTCCGATTCTCCTTGCTCGTCTTATTTCTCGATTTATTTGCCTTTTTCTGTTTACCGCCGGAGCTCTTTGAGCCTCCCTCGTGAAGAACGATGTTTTTCCTTCGGTGTAACAAAACACTTTCCTCCAGTAGAACTGAGAGACGATTGTTTTTACTCGAGATGTGACAAGATGTGGATCAACGTGAAAAGTGATGATATAATATCGAAAGATTCCAATAGAAAGATAACTGAGGTGTTTTACTCATCTTGTTTTGCTTACAGAACGGATATTCTTGGTGGTAATAGAAATAGTAGGTAGTTGCGACAGTTACCTCACTTCAGTATGTCGGTCGTGGAGCTCTGCCTCAAACTGCACTAGGTATATCTTCATTTTAGAAAATTGGGGGAAAAATGGAAGAAAAAAAAACTGAAAATTTTATCAAAATTGGACTGGAATTTACTATACTTAGTGTTCTATGCTAAGGACAATGAATTATCACTGACAGTCTTGGAACCAAAATTGTTCAGAAATCTGTGGAACGGAAAAATTTTTATGTATGGAAAGCATGTGGACATTTTGATTTCAGTAAGCTATGCGTTCAAACAATCATCTGAACGAATTAAAGCTTTTCTGCTTTCGTTCATGAGACAGCAAACCTGTTTTGAACCCACCTTAGTTTTTTGTCAATTGGATTAGTGCTGATATCATTGAAAATACAGATGTTGCTCGTAGTCTTGAAAGTTTACAGAAAAACATGGGCCCTATCTAAGAAAATATCCTTAAAGTATCTACTACAAACTATTATTAATCCGCTAGCGTACAAGTTTGCAATACAGTGAGATATGTTCATGTCACTATGAAATAAAAATTATCGTCATGGTCCTAAATTGCCAAAAAGCGCTTGAAACTCAATATCTTCAGAAGCTGTGGAGCTGGAAAACTGAAATTTGGTATATTTACTAGTTTTATCACTAGGATGAAGAAACTCTTACATTCTTATCAGGAGTTACCAGGTTATCATAATTTATTCAGGTAACAATTTTTCTAATAGTAGAAAAAATTTGAAAAATCACTCTATTTAAAAGGTCGAATTGGGTTAAAAAAAAAAATTAACTCTACCCTTAATAGATTTTATTAATAAACCGATCAATAAAAGTTGATAATTTTCAGTTAATTTCAACTTGAGACACTTGCAATAAAATTGCATAACTGTTCGCTGTAACGTACTCCAAGATGAATCAAAAAATCTAACTCAAACTAAATAGTTTCACAAAATTTTTTTCAATAGACCAATCATATTCAAAACCAGGAAAAAATAGGAAAAGGATTTTTAACGAAGTAATATTTTTTAGTTAGAATTTCATTTTAGGAAAAATATGTGATTATACTGATGAGGAATAGTCGTAATTATACAGGTGTGCCTTGTAAATAAAACTCCTTTAAATTAATTCGTATATTTATAAAATAGAGTAAAGCTTCACAAAAATTATAACAATTTAACCAATGACGATGACATAAACCACCTTTACTTTGCTCTTATTTTAACGAAGGAATCTCTAATTCATCCTTAGTTCATCGTCCACGTCCGGCATCATCAGTGTTTACTGTAAGTGCGAAATCTCACCGGCTGGTACTGACGGAGATACTATTAATGAACATCACATGTGACCAGTTATCTGCCTCGCTAGATTAAAAAGCTATTGTTTATATAGCAAGAAATTGGTACATGATTTAGTAGTTCACTGAGCTCTGTCTGTAGAGGACGCAGCTGATTTCGGTTTGGGGTCTTTCTATACCAATTCAGGAATGGTTTGAGCCCTGAATTGAAGGGACACTCAGAGGCACATCGGCCTGAGAGAAATCTGATACTTGAAAATTTGTCAATTTTTAATATTCCCTTACCTTATAGCGACTTCAAATTGAGGGAATAATTATTTTTGGCCTCTTGTGATAACATTAGAACAAAAAAAAATATCGCCTCACCCAACTCAACTCAATTGCAACGGTTATTATCGGTCCTAGAATCATCGTTGAGACCAAAAACTTCCTTCCTCAGAAGGTTTTAAATACCTATTTTAGGTCGACAATGGAGTGGTAAATACATCACAAATTTGAGTTTAAAGCTATCTTTGACGATCCTGGACCATTGTGCACCGTCGCAGTTTTCAGAACTCTGTTGTAGGTAGATAGGTTTGAATTTAGGTAGATGAACTTGAACCTATTTGAAGATTCAAAATTAAGTAGTCAGCCACTTTTTTAAACCTGTTTGTTATTGTAAATGAATGTCTAGGGGTGTTATGGAAACTTGGATCTTGATTTTTGAATTATATTCGGGGTTTTCTAATCAAAGCGTACTTATAATTTAAAGGAGGCATTCAAATTTAAACATTTTTGAAGATTTAAATGAGAGAGTTAAGTACCAAGCTATTTTATTAGGACGATAAATGAAGTTCGTTTTTATTTTGGTTAGTGTAACTATAGAGAGTTAATGGCGTGGCGTAATAGTGGCTATAGGTATGAACTACAAATAGTTGGTATCAACGTTACCGCAGTTTTGTATTCAAAACGTTATTGGTGGTGTACAACTGGATTGGAAAATTGTATTGAACAAAATATCTTTTTATCTATCTATAAAGTAATTATCTAATGTCTAGTGTAATGAATTTAATGACTCCAAAAGAGTTGAGTTGTGGATTTGTCATCTGAACTAAGTAAGACTTTAAAATGAACTAAAACCCTCCTAATCCCCCCTAAACCTAATAGCCTAACAACCTAGTATTTGCCGGAAATTCTGCCCGTAGCCCTACTTGCCAGACCTTCTGCACGTAGTTCCAATCGCCGGGCTTAAAGCCTGTAGCACTAGCTACCTTAATGCCAATCCTAATACTAATGTGGCTAGGATGAACAAATACTAACCAAAATGATTTACAAAATGAAAGAATAAAATGAATACGTACAAGTAAACCACCGTATTAAAGGTACTATAAGGCATATGTTCTAAGAGCGAACTTGTAATTGAGGTCTGAGGAAGGTGCTTGAGGAGTCAGTTGATGTGGTAGTTGATACAACGAGAGTGAGGATTTGACCGGTGTACAGAAGTATTATTGTGCTTATCCCTACCGGAGTTTATTTGCGTCTCCGCGGAACTAAAGTCCAGGGATCCTCCACCGAATAGTCTCGATAGTATCGATTCGGCCTCCTAAGACATCGATGCATTCAGATGCAGTGATAGGTCATAGAGAGTTTTTGTTCTTCCCGTAAGATTTTCTCCCGTTGACGCGAAGAGCAGCGTCTAGAGCAAGCAGCTGGAGATGCTAGCTCTTCACGTGATTTTCACGCGTATTCTACTCGTATACGTGAAAAACCAAACGCTAACGTCACGCTAACGTTTCTATAAGTGTTTCAGAAGGTGTTTCGTATTCTTTTCGTACAACCTATTCTTATTTAAATAATTAATTGCTCTATAATTATTTGTAAATACATAAATTATAAATACATTTATTGCTTAGGTACCTTAAATGACTGAATTTTGTAGCGGAGCACTTCACTATAACCTCTCGACTTGTTGACCAACCAACGTGTTGTTGGCAACCACACTGTGGTTACCTTTGCTGGTAACTGCGTAACTGCGGTTACCTTGGTCACACTGTGGTTACCGGCAACTGTTGTTACCTTTGCGTCAGGCTATGATGACTACCCGTAGGCCAAAATTCCAACGAATGCAGTTTCCCGTGCACGTGTAGATAGGCCTTTTCCCCGTACACGCATAGTTCTACGCGTTGATGTGAAGATTCGCGCACGTGCAGTTGGTATATAATTCTTTTTACGTACACGGTAGAAAATTACGGGAAGAACAAAAACTCTCTAATTTCAGAGCGCTATGGAGACCTGGACTACTGTGATTGTTTCCTGAAACGAGTGGTGGCGTAGCTCATTGGTTAGGACAATCATCTCGTGAGACGAAGGTCGTGGATTCGAAACCTGCAGAATGAATGGTATTCGTTTTTTTGCTTGTACAACTCACGAAATATACTTCTAAAACGTCATTCTGACCTGCATGTCCAACTAATCTGAATTTTTACTAAGGGATTGACTACTTGATGTTATGTATTTTAGAAATGCGAGCATCCACATCACCAAACTATACACTTCATTTTGACCTACATGTCCACTAATCTGCATTTTTACTAAGGGATTGACTACTTAATGTTATATATTTTTGAGATGCGAGCATCCAGATCATCAAACTATACACTTCATTCTGACCTACATGTCCACTAATCTGCATTTTTACTAAGGGATCGACAACTTGATGTTATGTATTTTAGAAATGCGAGCATTCACATCACCAAACTATACACTTCATTCTGACCTACATGTCCACTAATCTGCATTTTTACTAAGGGGTTGACTACTTGATGTTATGTATTTTAGAGATGCGAGTATCCAGATCACCAAACTATACACTTCATTCTGACCTACATGTCCACTAATCTGCATTTTTACCAAGGGATTGACTACTTGATGTTATGTATTTTTGAGATGCGAGCTTTCTCCCTTTCCTGCCAACTCTCTCTCTCTCCTCTATGTTCTGCTCTCCGGTCAAGCTCTAGACCTTGTTTGTTGGAGAAACTAATTAATAATATCTTGGTCGGGCGCGTCAGTACGCTTTCTTAATTTTCTCATTCTAAGCGATGAAGGAAATTTTGACCATTTGTAATAATCATATTTTACCACTATGGACTTCCCAAAGTACTCATTAAGAACGAGATGCCATTCTTTCTCTAGAACCACAAAAGAGCCATTTCTAATATTAGCGTCGACTGTTGAATACGAAATAAATTTTCCACAAGGGTTTCTCAACTGAAGGTTTTTATCGATTAAAAATACCGACTCACCACTCCATCAGTTACCCAAAAACACAGCATCAGCATCACCTGCATCTTTATACTGTTCAATTTCAGCAACATAGGTTGAATAAAAAGCCTACCATATTTGACGGGAAGTATCGTTTTCTCAAGCATACAGATGTAATTATTCGGATTTGTTCAGCACGTTCGGACCTCAAAAAGGTCTTGAAATGTGAAGGTGGGTACTAAAAAGGTTGCCGTTCAATTCATTGTAGTAACATCAATATATATTAATATAATCGTCTCTCAATAGTTAGAGGGACGCAGATTTTTCAAAAATTCGAATCTCAGATATTAATCCATGGGGTTAATTAAAAGGGACTCCGAGATTCAAGGACTAACCGTCAGCCTATAAGGGGACTTTTCCATTGAATTTTCATAAAATTTATTTCATTGAAACCCTTTGGACTACGGATTGGTTACAGCAAATGAATGTTTTGTTTCAAAATTTTGTGGAACCTTCCTATATACCTTAAAATACAAGCCAACGAATTGTTTATGTTAGAATTTCTAACTTATAAATTTTACAGTTCCCTAACGGCTCCACATCACTCTTCTAACCTGAACAAGACTATAGACTACGCATGCAAAAGTATTAATGTGAACGAGAATCCAGTTATGTTCCGAACAAGTTGGTACACAAGGTCTGCGGAGGTCTTTGGTTTGTGGAGGATTCTTCGCCGAGCCTCACGCTTCTGATGATGAAAAGGTGACCCCTCGTGACTCTTTGAAAGTGTCTAGTGCCGGTGTCCGCTTAATATTAAATCCTGGTTTTCGTCATAATTACGAGATATCCCTGAAAGCATATTCTAAGCTCTTCCTCACTTCAATGTATTCGTATTTTTAACTTAGAAGGTAACGAGATTTCTCTCTCCCTGGTCCTTTTTAAGTGCCTGTAAGTGTTATTTTGAATGTATTATTGATCAAAATGGTTTCTTTCGTTAGCCAACTGAACATTATTTTTAGCGAAATTTCTTAGAAAACGAAGCTATTGCAATGGCTCTAAGATAATCCGTTTTGAGGCATTCTGAAACTAATAGTAGATGTAACGCTTTATTTTATATATATATATATATATATATATATATATATATATGTATATATATTTTTTTTGTGTGAATTTTTATATATATATATATATATATATATATATATATATGTATATATATATGTATATATAACCCATAATTTCTTTGAGATTATGAATAAAATCTGTTCATTCGCCTT
>CM061048.1:45727673-45829072 GCA_030762985.1 Adelphocoris suturalis
ACAATATAAGCCACTTTTCTAAGTTGATGTTCAGTGGCATTTTTAGGAACCTTAATATTTGTTTTTTAAGGTCTGCTTCAACTTTTTCTTTTGTATGGAGTGGTGGTTTACCATCCACACCAAATAAACGTTCTTTCAACAACAATTTACTAATTCTATACTCCTTCAATTCATGTAAAATATTCTCTAGTGCGGTCAAGGTTTTTTTTTCATAAAATTGAAATTCAGGTGTCTTTACAAACTTCCAGAAACCTCCATGTTCTTCACATAAATTTAATGCTTCGTCGTCTAATAAATATCTCTTTATTTTTTATAGAAAAATATTTTTTTTTCCGGGACCCGTCGATCTTCATTAAAACATATTGAACAAGGTTGTTCTGAGAGAAATTGTCGATCTCTCTTTAAAATAGTGCTGCATGCGCAATCTACCGTTTGAGGGGTTAGTTAATATGGGAGGCGAGAGAGAGAGAGTGTCCGGGGGGAGCGAATTCTTATCAGAAACCGGTTACATCACCACCAAGTCAAGAGGCGAGACCGCTTCTGGTCCCCCTCACTGACCTCATTCAGCCTTGGAATTTACTATCCAAGACTGTGGAACGTGTTTCTCATTTCAACTGGTCGCTTTGGTGTGGTGGGTAACAATCCCGCTTCATAATAGAGAGGTTGTGAGATCGATGCTCGCCTCAAACCGAGAAATTTTTTTCCTTAATAGTGAGGATACACTCTCGACGAGGTTTTAGATGTCGTTATTAGCTGATGAGCCCTTTTAAGCTAATAATTAATCTAATCCCACCCTCGACGGGAGTGAGAGTCGACCTTATCGTCAAAATTTCCTTCCTTAAAACTGTTCTGCTCTTAATTTCTTACTTAAAAACAGCAAAAACCGAAACTTCAACGTAACTGAAAAAGCCAAGTTGAAATGACTCATGGACTTGAAACTCCATCGAAGTCGTGCAAGGTTGCGCCATTCAAAGATCCCCTCTTATAAAACAGAGGTAGAGATCGTTCAGGATATGGATGCTGTGTAGAAATTAAGAAGCCAGAGAATGTGCGGTTAAGTTGGGACATTTTGCTGAAATTTCCTTTGATTTTTTTTTATGGGAATTCATTTAATATCACTTAGACTTTAATTCACTTAGACACTTACAATAATTATACATTGTGTTTTTTATAGGGAATCCCTATAAAAACTGACCTTAAAACCTATTTTTTGTTAAAATTTCGTGAGTTGTAATTCCCCAGAATAAAAACTTCCTTGAATTTCCTCTCCATTTAAATCTCTTATTCTATAAGTAACAGGGTTCGTTCCTAAAATCTCAGCTATTTCAAAAATTTCTTTTGTTTCCAATTTGCTTCATATTTATTTGCAAAAGTTTTCTTCGATTTCGTAATTCTTACAACGATTTCCAATTTTAAATTTCTTTTTTCAATTTTTTTCCACTCTTTTTAAATAAATATCTCAGGATTTCATTTTCATTTTTCGCGTCAACTTGAGCAGGTGCCATTCCAATGGAACGATGAACATCCTGTTTGTTTATACTCATTAACTAATTCCTGTAGAATATCGATCCAATTTTTATTTCCATTCACCTCGAAACGAATTTTCATTTTCTGATTCAAAGTTCTGTTAAATCTTTTCTATAATTGCGGATTTTTCTAACATTCCGTGTGATACATTTTTATGTTATACTCGTCTTAAAAGTTCTTTGAAAAGTCTATTTTTCAAATTCTAAACCTTTGTTCCGTGTGAAGAGTGTTTAGGGGTAGAATGGTTATGAAATTTCACATTTTTCCAAAACGTCTTTGAAAGCTTTTGAAACTGCTATTCCGTTTTTCTTTTTCAATGGGAATTGACCAAACGTACTTTGAAAAAGTATCAATGTATAATTTTTATTTACTATGAAAAAATTAATTACTTTTCAGCAACAAGTAAGCTTTAATATCGTTGAATCGAATGGGTTCGTTATTTCCCGTGGTTGTTGACAATTTTATCATATTTATTTCTTTCAGTCCTTTTCTTAGTGGAATGAAAACTACTTTCTTTGGTTTTTCCGTGTAAATAGTATTAGGTGACAGTGGTTTCTCTATGAAAGAAACGTGTAATAACTCATGTTCAACGTGCAAAAGTGGGTGTTCCTCGTGATTAGTAAAGCTGTTTTCCGTAATGTTGCAATGCCCATTCGATTATTTTACTCGAAAATACGAGTTGAGTAGCATTGTTATTTGACACGTAGTTGGTGTTCTTTTTGAATGAATTATCGGAACAAGTTCTCAATTGGATATGTCACAAAAGTTACCTTCATTTATAATTTTCATATCCCATGGGGAAGAAGTTAGCAGCAATTCTGTAACTATCGTCAGTTAGGTGTTCGAGATTGAATTTCAAATTATTCGGATTAACTTTCTGTATATCTTTCTGTATATCTTTCTGTATATCTTTCTGTATATCTTTCTGTATATCTTTCTGCATATCTTTTTGTGTATCTTTTTGTGTATCTTTTTGTTTATCTTTTTGTTTATCTTTTGGTATTTCTACCGTCTGGTTTTCGAGCTTTTTCTAAGTATCTATTTTCGCTAACAAAATACTTTGAAAACTAGTCAAATGACTAATCAACTCGGATTTGAACGAACTCATTGTGTATTCACCATTAAGTTCATGCACATCATCGTAAGTTTCATCGGGGAAAGGAAATGTGAATGAAAACTTGAAGTTTTTTATCTCAAACGTTTTCCTAGTTGTAAACATCAATGCTGACATGCCCAACTGATACTCTTTATTCGGATCGAGTGGAATCGGTTCCTCAAACCATATTGTATCTCCTGAAATTTTTATAAACATTATTTATTTATTATATACCTAATATATAATAAATAAAATGAGTCATGAATACAATATCGATCCTCATCCATTTGAATCAAACAAAGTTCATAATGGATTACTACCGCTTCCTCTTCGATGTTTAATAGTTGGAACAAGCGATGTGGAAAAAACCACTCTATTGTACAACCTGATTACTAAACCTGGGGAATTCCCCATGACAATCTCTACATATGTTCCACAACTTTAGAACAAGAATTTTATAAAGGCTTGAGAAAAAATAGTGAAAAAATAGAGGCTAAATTTGAAATGAAAATAGTGCATTTTTACGATAGTTGCGACGAACTAATTGTACTAGATGAATGCCTACCAAACAGTCTTGTAGTTTTCGATGATTGTGTTAATGTTGAACATCAACGAGTTATAAAAGATTATTACGCGAAAGGGCGTCACAGGAATATTTCTTGCATTTATCTAACTCAATCATTCACTAAGTTGATAGACAGTGATTAGAGGCAATCTGAATTTCCTGTGTATTTTCAAGCAAGATCCAGATTACATGAAAGTGATTTACGATAAGTATGCTGGAACAGATTTTACTTTCAAACGATTCAAAGAAATATACAACGAATGTTGGGACGATGATTTTGGATTTCTAGCGATAAACCTAACAAAACAATTAAAAGACGGTCGATACATGAAAAAGTTTGAGAAAACGTTTCTCGAGTCGGTGAATAAACGGTCAAAAACACCGTTAAACGATCAAAATAACCGTTTAAAATAACCGTTAAAATAACCGTTAAAATAACCGTTAAAATAACCGTTAAAATAACCGTTAAATTTGGATTTAAATATTCGACAAAAAAAAAAAAAAATTTTTTTTTTTTACTATAATAAATGTCTACTGAAAAACAATTAGAAAAACTTTTGTTGAAAAAATGTAAGGAAATTAAAAAAAAGATTGAAACTCGTGATGATTCAGAAACTAGTAATCAACCTGATGATTCAGAACCAGAAAATAGAATTTTCCTGAAAAAACCTAAAAAAGAAATGACTGTCAAGGAAGCTAACGAAATTCAAAAACAAAAACAAGAGTTGAGACGTGCTTTCCGAGAAGCTAGAGTAGATAAGTTTAACGAAAGAGAAATTCGTAATCAACCTGATGATTCAGAACCAGAAAATAGAATTTTCCTGAAAAAACCTAAAAAAGAAATGACTGTCAAGGAAGCTAACGAAATTCAAAAACAAAAACAAGAGTTGAGACGTGCTTTCCGAGAAGCTAGAGTAGATAAGTTTAACGAAAGAGAAACTCAAGAAAAGATGTTTGCACCCATCACTGAAAAAGT
This sequence comes from Adelphocoris suturalis, assembly GCA_030762985.1. Taxonomy (NCBI): domain Eukaryota; kingdom Metazoa; phylum Arthropoda; class Insecta; order Hemiptera; family Miridae; genus Adelphocoris; species Adelphocoris suturalis. Next base: position 45,731,838 of record CM061048.1, read on the forward strand.
AAATGAAGTAATAAATGCTGTGAAACAAGCTGATGAAGACATCATAAAGAAACTAGAAATTGTTCCCTACAAGCCAACTAGTTCTCCTAGAAAGAAAGTTGTAACTTTTGGACCAACTAATACTTTTGACATTAATCCAAACGAAGGAGCTTCTGCACTAGTTGATACTGCGTCAGATGATACCGTAGTAAACATGAGAAGTAGCTTATCAAGCATCATGGATATGGTTGATCGAAATGAAACCCCATCGAATAGCGTTGGTCCGAAAGGAATTGGTCCTATTGCGAGACTTTACATCAGACAGGATGATAAACAATTTGGTATATGGGGAAATGAGGACAAAATTTATATAGGAGACAAACAAATTCAAGTAAATGGAGATACAATCATCATTCAAAATGAAACTTACAAAGGAACTCACGGATTATGGCGTTTGTTAACTGATCCTCTAGGACCTGATCCTGATAAATACACTAAAGAGGATTTGAAAGTTTACAAGAAAATTCTCATTCAAACGAACTCTCTATACCAAAAGAACGATCCAACTACCAATAAAGTAAAGTCTAGTACGGGGAAAAAATGGAAAGAGTTGATCGCACCTATTTGGAAAGAAATCAAAGCAAGTAAAGTTGGTTCGGGTTTGATAGAATATTCTGAAAATCCAGTGGAATTTAAATACATTGACAACCTCCAACAGCTGCTACAGCGTTTGTTCTATTTGCACGCACAAGAACGAGCTGGTAATAACAATTTTCACAATGAAAAATTAGGAATTGTAAAGTTTATAAGCGATCAGTTGGAAAAAAAACATAGATAATCCCAAAGGAATAGAATATCTGATGAAAGTTGTAAACAGTTTGCCGAAAGGAATTATTAAAAGTGGATCCGGAGTTTTAAATACTTTGCTGAATAAACTAGATGGTTTCGTACCTGAAATGCATTTACCCGGATACAACTATTGTGGCCCATTTACAAAACTAGATGAACGATTGAAAAGAGGAGATCCTGGAATTAATAAATTGGACGAAGGCTGTAAGCTACATGATATATTTTACAGAGATCACACAGACGTGAAAGAAAGACACATAGCGGATAAAGCACTGGAGGAAGTAGCAAAAGAAAGAATGTTCGCGAGTGATTCAAGTTGGAAAGAAAAAGCTGCTGCAGCTGTAGTGATGGGTGGAATGAAAGGTAAACAAGTATTTGGTATGGGAGTTGAAGGTATGGGAGTTGAAATGAGTAAACAATCCTTTGGTGAGGAAGTTACAATGAGTAAACGATCCTTTGGTATGAGAGTTCGTTATTAAAAAAATTTACTATAATAAATAACTATGATTACGAAAAAAATAGATTTAACCGAAAATCAACTAACCAAAATGCGAGCCGCTTACAAGAAGCGCAGAAGTGTTACAATTCTTTTGACAGCGAAACAAATTTCAGGAAACGGAAAACATAAAATCAAACTGTGGGAAACTCAATCAAAAGCATTTGAAAAAGCGAGAGGAGAAAAGAAAGGAATTACGTTAACTTTGGATTACGAACAACTACAATTGAATCACACGGGTGGATTCTTACCATTGGTGTTTGCAGGAATGGGAGCTCTTGGAGCGTTATTAGGTGGAGGTGCTGCAGTAGCATCTTCAGTAATAGATTCGAAACATAAAGCTGCTGAAGAAGCGGAAATAAAACGTCATAATCTCGAGATGGAAAAACTAGCTCAAAAAGCAAAAAGTTTAAGTATTGGGTCCGGTTTAAAAAAACGAAAAAAACGGAAAACTACCAACCTTTGAGTAATTTAGATTTACATCGTTTCGCGAAAAATTTTAAAATAAAACATTTCCGAGGTATTTTCATGAAAGATGAACTTCCTGATCGATCTAAATCCGTTGAATGTGGAATAATTAATTTAGAAAATTCTTATCAAAATGGTAGTCACTGGACTTGTTATTTTAAAAAATCCGAAAAAGAAAAATATTATTTCGATTCCTATGGAAACGCACCACCTCCTAAAGAGTTGGTAAAATACTTGGAAAATAAACATATTTTTTACAATTCCGAACAAATTCAAAAGTATAATGATCCTCCAATTTGTGGACATCTGTCTTTGATAGTGTTAAAAGAACTTTCAAACGGAAAAGATTATGAAACTGTTTTAAAAACATGCAGAGGGAAATTGAATTCTGAAAAAAATCATAGTATAATATTGTTGTTTTAATGGAAAATTTCCATTAAAACGTTTTTATTAATATTTAAAGGTGAGGGCGATTCGCCCCCACCTTTAATAGATTGGGTTTTAAACAAACTTGATGTTATACATGTCTCTCCCATTTATTGATTTGATGATTCCATGGTACACTAAGCAAACACCGTACTCAACTAGAGCTTGGAGTTCATTTTTATCAAATTTTTGAATACATCTTTCTGGTATGAACACTCTAAATTCTCCTAGATTGGCTATAACAGCCTCCCACGAGTATTTCGTTGACACAAATTCAAAGTTTATAATTTTGTAAGGTTTTCCGATTTCTAGTTCGGAAAGCTTGTTCGTGTTGTTTTCAAAATTAAGTTTTTTCAATAGCTGCTCCCTATTCATTTCTATTTATTTATTATAGAATATATATTTTTTTAAATAGGGGCGGTGATTCACCGCCACTATTAAGGCAAACACAAGACACTTTTATTTTTTAAAACCCAATTCGTAAAGGTGGTGTCTAGTAGACACCACCTTTAAAGGCAAATACAAGTCGAGAATACTTAGACATTTCTTTTAAAACTCTTAAAGTGGGTGGGTCCAAATCGGACCCACCCACTTTAACGTTAAAGTCGAATACAAGTCGAGAACATTTATAGGGATATTTTAAAACTCTTAAAGTGGGTGGCCAATTTGGCCACCCTCTTTAACGTTAAAGTCGAATACAAGTCAATTTGATTTTTAACAGTAAATACATCGGACCCGTCGATTCGACGGGTCCGATGTAAAGACGAATACAAGTCGAGAATACTTAGAAATTTCTTTTAAAACTCTTAAAGAGGGGGAGCGATTCGCTCCCCCTGTTTAACGTAAGAAAGCTCATAATTTTAAAGCCGAGGTCGGAAACCCGACTGCGGCTCTAATTTCATACGAAATTTTATGGCTCACATGTGAGCTGCAAAATTTGATCTCGGTTAACAATAACGAAACTACCACAAACTTGATGTTATGCATGTATTTTTTCATTTTTTGATTTGGTGATTCCATGGTAAACTAAACAACCACCGTGCTAGTTAAAACGATCTCTACTATAATAGACAAAAGAAAAAGGTGAGGGCGATTCACCCCCACCTTTAAGAATTCAAAAAAAAAATGAGGGGCTAGTTAAAAGAATATATTCTATAATAAAATGTATGATGCGAGAAGACATTGTGAAAAGTGCGATGTTAGCACTACTTATAAAAATTGGGCTAGACACCTAAAGTCTAAGCGCCATGAAAAAAACGACCCGGACCGGACAATGACTATCAGAAAACCTAGGAAAGCGAAACCTGTATTTGTAAATCCGAGGAAATTACACAAAGTATTTAATTTTAGTGAAAAAATATTTGAAAAGTATTTGAAAAAAGCAAAGAATCTAGGAAAGCGAAACCTGTATTTGTAAATCCGAGGAAATTGCACAAAGTATTTAATTTTAGTGAAAAAATATTTGAAAAAAGCAAAGAACCGAGAACTGAAGTTGGAGAAAAGGAAACTGCATTTAAATCTAGATTAGTGACTTACGATATTAAAAATACGAAAGGATTTAAAGATGCTTACAAATTTCTTGACAGTATTAAAAAAATCGTAACTGGTTTAATCAACATGAAACTTAGAGAAATGAAACTAAAAGTTAATGTAGTTTTAATCGCAGAATTTAAAAAAGGGACTAACGAAAATAATATGGAGTATCATGAACTCAATTTCAAAACTAAAAACGTAATAATATTGCAGTCAGCAGAAGTACCAAATTGTTACGAGGAAATGAAACAGAAAATTCTAAATGAAATGGAAACGTTCGAAATAAAAGGATCTCAATGGCAACTTCACAAAATCAAACATTTAGAACTGAACGTTAACAAGTACACTCCTTTGAGAGGATCGTCTTACATCCCACTCCCTAATTTTCTACAATATAGGAAAGCAATTATAAATGTGAAAAATGACGATAATAAATGTTTCCTTTGGTCTGTTCTGTCTGCACTTCATCCAGCTGACCAACATTCGTATAGAATAGGAAATTACATAACATGGGAACATGAGTTTGATGAAGCGTTGAAAGATATCAGTTTTCCTATGAAACTTACGAGTATAAAATTGTTTGAGAAAAGAACTGGGATTTCCATAAATGTTTACTGTCTGGATGAAAAAAATATTATAATACCCTTGGAAATAACGAAAGAGGAAAAGGAAAGGCACATTGACTTGTTTTACTTGAAAAACGAGGAAACTGAACATTATTGTTGGATCAAGGACTTATGGAAACTTGTTGGTCATAGTCAGCTAACAAAAGATCACAAACGAAGGTACTTGTGTAAAATGTGCTTGAATAGCTTTGGAACTCAGTTCAAATTAAACGAACATAAAGAATATTGTGGAGCTCATAAAGCTGTTAAAGTAGAACTACCAGAACCTTACGATAATGTTTTACAATTTGAAAATTATAAACGCTCCATGAAAGTACCATTCGTTATCTACTCGGACTTTGAAAGTTTTCTAAGCAAACTTCAAACTTGTCAACCTGATGAAACTAATGCGTTCACTAATAAAATTCAAAAACACGAAGCTAGCAGTTTTTCATATTACATAAAGTATTCCAACGGATATTATAAACCTCCAGTCGAATATTCTGGTCCAGATTCTCCAAAAGTATTTTATCAGAAACTGAAAGAGGAAGTTTTACACATTGCTAAGGAATATTACGATAAAATTGTACCCATGAAACCATTGACAAACGAACAGGAACAGGAATTCAAAAATGCTAAATCTTGTCACATTTGTGAGAGAGGTTTTAACGAATTGCCTCCAATGTTAGAAAAGAAACTTGATGTAATGAGAAAAACAATTCAACACTTTATTGATAAAAAGAATGACAATCAAGCAGATATATATATTGAAGAATTAGAAGTTTTTAAGTCAAATATACCTGATAATTGTATAAAAGTAAAAGATCATGACCATTTGTCAGGAGAATTTAGAGGTACCGCCCATTCTCTGTGTAATTTGGAGTATCAATGTCCGAGATTCGTACCTGTATTTTTCCACAACCTGGCTGGGTACGATGCCCACTTATTTATAAAACAACTCGGAGAGGATGAAGGGGAAATACGATTGATTCCAAATACTGAGGAAAAGTACATTTCGTTTTCAAAGATTCTTAGGTACGACTCTGGAAAATTGAATGAGAAAGGAAACAAAGTAATGAATAAAATTGAAATAAGGTTCGTGGATTCGTACAAATTTCTAGCAAGCTCTTTGGAAAAACTAGTGGGAAATTTAACGAAAGATCAATTTAAGGAACTGGTAAAACATTTTGGAACAGAGAACTTGGAGTTGATGACAAGGAAACTAGCTTACCCATATGAGTACATGGATAGTTCGGAAAGGTACGATGAAACCTGTTTGCCACCTATAGAGAAATTTTACAGCCATCTAAATAAACAAAATGTAAAAGAAAACGAATATAAAAATGCACAAGAAGTTTGGGAAAAATTCGGTATTAAAAACATGTGGGAATTCACCGCGCTTTACAACAAAAGTGATATTTTACTGCTTGCAGATGTGATGGAGAATTTCAGAGATATTTCCCTGAAAACGTACAAACTAGATCCTGCATGGTACTACACAACACCTGGATTCTCATGGGATTGTATGTTGAAAATGAGCAAAGTTAAATTGGAACTGTTGACCGATTATAATAAAATTTTAATGATAGAAAAAGGAATTCGCGGTGGAATATCACAATGTAGTAACAGGTACGCGAAAGCAAACAATAAGTACATGGGTGAACAATATGACCCAGCTAAACCTTCGAGTTACATAGCGTACGTAGACGCTAACAACCTTTATGGATGGGCAATGTCCAAATACTTACCATATGGTGGTTTTAAATGGATAGAGAACTTATACAATTTAGATATGGATAATTTAGATGTTGAAAATATAAGTGATGAGTCTCCCAAAGGTTATTTTCTGGAAGTTGACTTGGAATATCCTAAAGAACTACACGATTTTACACTCGGATCTACCACTTGCACCGGAAAACAGGATTGGAAATACAAAATTACCTAAACTGATGACAACTTTGTACAACAAAGATAGATACGTTTTGCACTACAGGAATTTGAAACAGTGTCTGAGCATGGGGATGAAACTAAAGAAAATACACAAAGTTCTGAAGTTTGATCAATCGGATTGGTTGAAAGTGTACATTGACTTCAACACGGAACTGAGAACGAAAGCGAAAAATGATTTTGAAAAGGAATTTTTCAAATTGATGAACAACAGTGTATTCGGAAAAACGATGGAAAATATCAGGCAAAGAATCGATATCAAATTATGTTCAAACGGAAAGAAACTGGAATTATTGATAGCAAAACCAACTTTTGATCGTAGAACGATATTCACTGAAAATTTAGCAGCAGTTCACATGAAAAAGACCAAAATTCTTTTCAATAAACCAATTACATTGGAATGAGTATTTTGGACATTTCAAAAAACTCTAATGTACGATTTTTATTACAACACGATAAAGAAACAATACGGAGAAAATGTCAAATTGATGTACTGTGACACGGACAGTCTGATCATGGATATAAAGACTGAAGACTTTTACTCGAATATTAAAAACAACATGATTGATCAGTTTGATACATCCGATTATCCGAAAGAAAATGTCTACGGTATACCTCAAGTGAACAAGAAAGTACTTGGAAAATTCAAAGATGAAATGAGTGGAAAAGTAATGGAGGAATTTGTCGGACTAAGATCGAAACTTTACGCACACAAAACGTTCGAGAATCAAAAAGAAACAAAGAAAGCGAAAGGGATCAAGAAAAACGTTATTGAACAGGACATTAAATTCAATGATTTCAAAGAATGTCTGTTGACCAAGAAACCGATCTACAAAACGCAAATGATGTTCAGAACAAACAAGCACGATATTTATACCATTAAACAGAACAAGAAAGCGCTCAGTGCCTACGATGATAAAAGGCATATTCTGGAAAATGGTATGGATACTCTTGCTTGGGGACATCATAAAATTGGAATAGGAAAAGAAAATTTCGTAGATCATCTGAAGGAACTTATGAAAACACAAAACGAGAAAGAAAATGGAATTATAGGTAGGATTAAAGTAAATACTAAATTATAATTTTTATAAGAATCCCTTATAAAAACCTAATATTTTTACATCTCCTCTTCCATCTCTCCTCTTACTACAGATTCTCTTACAAATGTAAATATACTGTGCACACTTTTTAGCATATTTTGATTATCCTCTTCGATGCATTCAAAACAAATATTACCATTTAGTACTCTAACACCACAATTTTTGCAAACGTTAATATTTTGAAAGGAGTAAAATTTAGAATGTTTTCAGTTAGTTTATTTTTTCCATTGAGAAAGTTACGTTTCACAGTTGGTAAATCCAAAAACTTATGATACTTCCTCACGAAATAATCAGTCAGTTCTCCAGATTTAGATACTTCCTGCCACTCGCTCTTGGAAAGACAATTTCCATCTTCGAGTTCTCTTAACGCTTTAAAGTATTCCATTTTATTTATAGTAGAGATCCTTTTAACTTACCCCTCAGAATACTACGAACTGACGGAGTTGCAAAAGACGATGAAATTTCAGATAAGCGCGAATACGAAATCAAGGTAATATTATATCGATAATATTACCATCGTCCACAATTATATTTTTATCTGGGATCATGTTTAAAAAAATCTTTACGTTCAACTCTTGTAGAAATTTCTTATCTCGATTATTACGAATAACGTAATTCTCCAACATATTTTCTTTAATATTTTTCCTTTTATATTTCACGTCTTTTTTCGGAGATACTGGTATTGTTTTCTTAACGGTATTTACGAATTTTTCAACCCCTACATTTTTCAACTGTGTTTTAAAATTTGCAATTTTATCAGCTGAGATTTCTCCGTATACTAGTTGCTCAATAAACCTATATACTTTCATATCTCTATCTCTATCGATATACGCGAAACATTCAATGAATTCGATATACTTAAGTGAAAATTGTAAAAATGGATGAGACATGTTTATTTTTATTGGAGAGATCCTTTTAACATACCCCCCAAATGAAAAAGTCACTGGTTCTGATGTTTTGTGATAAAAAATGTGTTCTGATGTTTTGTGTTGAAAAATTTTATCAAGGGTCTAACAGAAAAGCATTTTTAACAGGATTTAACAGAAAATCATTTTTAACAGAATTTAGCACAAAATCATTTTTAACAGAGATTGAAGTCGGAATCATTTTTATCAGAGATTTAACAGAAAAGCATTTTCAACAGAGATTGAAGTCGGTGGCCCAGGATGAATATTCGGATACTACTTTTATATATATATATATCACTGAAGGAAAAGGATAAGTGAATCGCAAACTGAAGTGCTAGGTTTATCAAGAGAGAAGACAGTTGATTGATCAAGTTTGAACGACAGAATATGTTCTGAGGAGCAGGTCCAGTCGTATTATGAGTCTTGCACTTCAGGATCACCTGCTATATTTATTTTGGATACCTGCATCTGGCAGAAGGTCGGGCACGACAACATTGGTGTGATTGATCTTGAAAAATTGGTGTCCCAGATAATTCATTGCATTTTGTGTATGAGAACACAATACCATTAATTGAACGCCATTTACCAACCGGAGGAAGTCAACGAAGGAATGTTCGGCACAGTTCCTGACCGTTTTATCATAGTCTCTCTATTAGTCCCGGAGTATTTAACCTGTTGCAGGTTTCCACATGCGCAATAGTTAAAATAACAAATCGCAACGAAATGCACAAAATTTGAACGTCCTCGGACCGATGGTAGATCGTGACGGAAGATACTGATATGCCGGGAAACTCACTTTTGTGATAATTTCATCTGAACCATTTGTGATAAAATTTAAAGGGCACCATTCTGAAACTTATAAACAACAACCACCCGAATTGAAATTAAATCGGGCAGATAGATCAAATGAAATGAATGGAATAGTAGTTTTTTGTTATATACGTTTGCGCTAGTGCACACATCACTATTCATGTGACGGCAGAATGAGGTATATGGTACTGTCTAGGAGCTATCCCGCCCAATCACCGAACATTTCATCAGTATTGGACTCAAAATTAGCATAGTTTTGGGTGATTCTTGGAATTAGCATAGACCCACTGAGTGAAAGGCATGGTCCAACTCAGGTCCAAAATTAATTTTCTGCCTTGAAGTATATAATTAGAGGGAGAATTTCGATTTCGGAAGACAACTAAATTTATTTGACCTCTCGCGAGAATACCGAAACTTCCTTGCCTTCGGTAGTGAAGGAACGAAATCGCCATTGTTCAACCAGTTGTTTAACCCTGTAATGCCCCGTGGGATTTGTCAAACCCCTATCGCTATTTGAAGTCAGTTTATCATGTTGAATCCCGCACGACTGGCTCTTCTCACCCCCTTCTACATCACCCCCTACTTCTTCCTAAAGGCTTCAGCCTTTTTCCAGTTTAATACGTTCGTTTAACACTACTTCTGTGTAGTGTTGTACTTTCTTGTGCCTGGGGTTTGACAAACCCCACCGGGGAGATAACCGCTATACCAAGTGTTATTTTTGTGGGCGTTCCCACAGTTTTGTTATAGGCTCATAGTTAGATATTGCTGAAAAACACAAGTTTTGGGATCCTGAAGACATTTGATCCATGTTGGAACAGTTGGAGGAAGAAGACGTATATTTTGGTGGAGAAAATTCAAACACGGAAGATAATGTCGAGTTACAAGAAGTTGCCTCCGATGAAGAAGCGTCAAAAGTGACAGTTTTGGAGAAACTAGTTCGTTGTTCCTTCTGTGAACATCATAGATCTTCAAAATGTTGAGAATGTTGATCCTACTGCTTGGTGCCAATTTTAAGTTACCTTTTCATTCTAGTTCTTGGGTTTTGCAAGTGGTATCAAACTAATCTCAGAAAATTGTTTTGTAGATTTTATTTATTTATTTAGTTTTGTTTTTAAATGAAAATGTGCTAATTTTATATTGAAATTTTGTTACAATGAGGTACCTTTCTGCTATTATTTTTTTCTTCAGAGCGTGAGGTTTGCCTAATTATTACTTTTTTCGTCATGAGTTTAGGTACCTACTTCATGTTTCTTTACACTCTTGATAACAGAATAAAAATAAAATTTGATTCAAGTGTAAGTTATTTTTGAATTTTCCAACATTTTTCAAAGTTGGGGTTTGACACACCCCACCGGGGTGTCAAGTGTTGGAAATTTAGCCGGGACATTCCAGGGTTAATTACGAGTAGTTGTGATAAAATTCATTACACCCATCCTAGAATCAGCTAATTTTGAGAGAGTTTAGACAATAAAATTATGAGGAAAAAAAAGTGTTTCATCAAACTCGTGTTTGTAAATGTACACTCGCTCATTGAACAGTGGAGACACACTGACATCAGTGAACGGTATGAAGAGTGTTCTAAAAGCAAACCTAACAATCACAGAAAGTGCTTCACGTTTTGTGGAATAATGTCGGACTTTTGTTTCAGACGATTTGATGTACACGCTGACACGCACAACATGAGTACACGCTGGAATCTGTTGTATTCTGATGGAATCAATAAGAAACTGCCTCCGACTGGAAGGTAACCCGCTCAATCGCTGAAAACTCGTCCAAAATCGGGATATGATTTATGTAGTTTTGCTGCGGACAAGGATTGACGTGACAGACAGACAGAAATTCCAATCAAAATATTGTTCTGAAAGCTCTGAAACGCAAAAAGTATCTCAATGGAAATAAAAATTCCGGAGCAGAAACATTTTTACAACCTCTTGCACAAAATACATACGAGTAATACCCTAATTTTTACAAACTCTTGCACGAAATATATACCTACGAGTAGTACCCTGATTTTCCTTTGCTTAGAGATAAAGAAAAAGTTGATCCTTTCTTAGTATATGTTCCAGTTGTTTCTAAGGAACAAAATCAATTTTCGTAGATGAATAGCACCTTTTCCTATTCATTCACAGCATCACAGGTTTAGAACAGCCTACATTCATGTAGGTAAATTGATACTCGTACAAAACTACATGCGAGGACAACGCGCGATGCATAAATCGCTCCCCCAACATAATAGTATGTACAACCAGTCATTCCAAGCTCAGTTAACTACATATTGTGTTCTGCATTGTTGGGCTCACGCTGTTCCTTCATAATGAAGCGAAGTTGCGAAGAGGGTTGAGTTGATCTAAAGTTCGCGAGGTTCGCTCCAGAAAGTTGTCTAAATGCCATCAAAGTGCTTGTTCGAATCACGGTAAGGTGATAAAATTAGAGCCTCTAAATATCTTTGTGGCTTTAACCGCCCGGTTCGGCACTACGGGCGCTGATTGCATCATTCAAACTACATGAGCATCTTATATCACAACCAAGCTGTTCTTCGGAGTTTGATATTTCAAAGTAGCAAAGCCCTGAATTCGTCGAAAACATTATCTCCTCCTTCGAGAGATGTGGTGAGGAGTATTTCTCGGATCCTTATCGATCGAGCTTGTCTGATTTATTTCAATGGTTTCTCTTATTTGTCCTACCTTGAAAGAAGGTGTGTTGAAGGGGCTGTTACGAGCGTGATATCAAACACTTGAAACATCTGTCGATTTTAGCGAATTTTCAAAGAAAACATAATGTTGGTAAGTACTGCATGCATTACAGGGACTTCTGTATGAATGGATTGTATATAATTTTGGTGAGAATTGAAATATAATGACAGACAAAACAACAAAATCATGAATAACCCAAATTATTAACAAAAGTATAATGATTTCTCGGAATCCCCCCCCCCCCTCCCACCATTCAATCCCTTCACCTACGGTAAAATTGAAACTTCCGAGATTGCATAACTGGACTAAAAGCTGGGCCGAACATCCAATAAAAACAGTCACAATTAACTGATGAATATAATAAAAATACCACGATTTATCGTTATAACCCCCTCCATTCACTCCCTTCTATAATGAAAGTTAAAACTCCTGTTACATATTCCAAACCAAGATAAAATTCAAAGTTGAAAAAAAAGAATCACGAATATCGGACGAGAATAATAAAAACATCATGATTTATCAGTATTACCTACCCCCTCCACTCACAAAAAAACGACCGAATTCAAAGTTGAACAAAAAAGTTCCAGTCAAGCAGCATGATCGTATGAGCGAATTTTCTCAGATTACCAATCGTATAATAATATGGTAAATTGTATTGAAATTTGAGCACGAAGAAACTGTTAAAACCCAATTCTATGGCAATAAAAAACTCTGACTAAATAAAATTTGGTGATTTAAAAAAGGTTTTGGATTTTTTTCTATTTTATAGATTTTTCAGCAAATATTAATGAAATTTAAGCACGTTTTTCAGCATAATTTTGTGCAACAATTTTTTAATGTCCTATTTCATTGTTGATAATTTTTTTTTGACTGAAACTCCGCTAAAAATTAGAAATTCATCAATTTTTGGCCGTTCAATATCATTTTATAGCAGTTGATCTTATCAAAAATTCTTGGAATAGATATCTACCTACCTACTCGTGTAAATAACATATGAAATAGTTAGGTAGGTACCTGTGAGTAAGAAAAACACAATTATTGAGTTGAAAATATTTAGCTAACTATAATTCATTGATGAATTGGAACAAACGATCTTTTTTGCCAACGGCTTTAAAGGCGGTATTCAAAGGAAGTCTAACAACTGAGCGCGATCGCGAAATAACGAGTGGAGTAATCGTCCGATTCTCAAACCGGGGCCTCATCATGAAAGGTTTGTTCTGTCTTTACCGTCAAATCTCACGTCAGGGGTTTCGTCCAGAGGATATTTGCAATACCGCTACAGTAAGGGTAGCATACAGTTCAGAAGAGCTGAGAAGTCAAAACACCATAGCCCCACAATACAACTGTGCTGTCTGGATGGAACGATTGGAAGATGAATAACGACCGCGAGCCTTGCGAGGCCCTCGTTCGCGCTATTATGATTTATTTGCTGCAACCTGGCCTACGCACGCGATGGGGTGGCGCAACTGCAGGAATATCTGAATGTAAATGGAGGGCAAACTACATCAACATGTTAATTGAAATGGGGCCAAAGAAAACGAAAATAGACATCGCTCGGAGCCTCTTGGCTCCTTTTGTTTTGGATTTAGATTGACCAACGATTCAAGGCCTTTTATGATTGCTAAAAAGTGAACAAATCACAGACGCAGAGCAGATAAAAGATTTGCAATTTCCCCTTCAACGGATGGTACAGTAAAACTGCATTCCGATGTGAATGAGGATTTTGATTCATCTCTGATGGTTCCTCTATGATCAAGGTACATACAGACGGAATAATGTCTTTCATCTCATCACTGAGTTAAATCGAAACATAGGATACGGTCGGGGGGACTAATGGTGAGTCGTAGGCTAATAAGGCACATATCCTTCCCCCCCTCCCTATTATCTCTTCACCGCCGAGTTATTTCAGCTGTTTTAAAATACAAACGCGTAGATAAAATAAAACCATAATTTTCTTTCACAAAACTATATCTAGGCTGCAATATACATACTTCTTTAAGTATCGATCAGAGTTGGTTTGACGCAAGGAAGTTCTTGGTGATGATGAAGTGACTTGGTGACTATGTACCTACTTAACTGAACTCAAAGAGAAATAGACTACACCACATATTTCTTTGCTTAAACAAGAAAAGTATCTGCAACAATAACATATCCTCATTAGTTCAATGTTAAACATATTCAGAAATTTATTCCCTCTTCAAATACCTTCCCAACAATTCGAAAAATCATAGTTGGATGAATCCAAACTAATCTCTATCTTCAGGTTTTACTTGTTAGTACCTTCCCCCTGAACAAACTTCTCTTGCTGAATTCTGGAAAATTCTACATAGTTTATGCCGGTTCTTAGCGGAAAGGGAGTGACTCTATTAGGGAGGGAGGTTACCAAATAGTCACTGTAACTTGGTAAGACGTGACCACTGAAGGTGGGCACGATCTGGCCACGATACAGTTGCTTGAGGGGCGGACTATTGAAGGTCTTCGCTAAGTTGCTTACGTGGGACGTATATGTGGTACCAGGTGTGGATGAGTTGAATTGCAAAAAGGTAACCAGCTATCTTCAACTCACCGTTACCACTGTGCCAAAAGAGAAGAACTGTGCATACACAGGTGTTGCTATCCCTAATGGAACTAGAAGTGTTAGTGTCTATTGGGGGAGGCTAACTAATAATGGGGAAACAAATGTCAAGTTCACAGTACATTAGTCTATGGTAATGATCTGGGCACTTACTGTGCCTCTGCTTGGCAGCCCTCTCAAACTGAAAGTTTGTGTTTTTATGCGTTACTCCGAATGAGCCGCGAGTTGAGGACTCTGATTGCGTAATTAGTTACACCAAAGAGTCACGGAAGGTGACTTGTCAAAATGATTCTAATTGAACCTAGCCTGTCTCACACCTATACCGCAATGCGCATACTAGAATGTTAGATAGATAGTTAAGTACAAGAGGGAGTCAGGGTAGCATGAAAAAAAGATGCGTTACTTTTGGGTGGTCATATAATTCCTACTGTCTTTAGACACAACAAATATGGTGAAATGGATTTAACGTCTTGTGACGGCTCTTTCATGATCAGCTGAGTGAACTATGTTATCTCCTGTTCCTTCTAGGAAATTAAAATTTTCTAGGGAGCCTCTCTCCGATAACAAAAGTCAAATGAAATTACTGATCATCCTGTTCCTGATCCATATTCCTACCTTTTCCTCTTAGACCAGGTCTGAAGACTTGAAGAAGCGTCTCACTCCCACACACAGTCGGAAAGAGTGAATGTTTGAATGCACTGTGCTAGAAGACTATTGGCCTGGCTCTAATCGGATTATATCTTGCATTTTGGGGGTTGGCATCTTCTGTACGCGGAACCTCTTTTTGGAGAGAACGGGTAGCTTATAATTCAGCAGCTAGCTGCATATTCTGGAATAATTAGATCTGGGCTCACTTCAACATTAATCGTCACTCAATAGAAAATCCTTAAATATTCTATACAAATAAGTAATTCAATTAGATTGTTGGTAGTGAACAATTTAATTCTAAATTTAAAAGATGTGATGAACGTATAAAAAAGCAAGAGGAAGTTGTGACGTATTGAAGCAATGTCTAGCTTTTCTGCATTCTTGATTTTGATGATCTTGATTTCCATTTATTTCATTATTTTATATAAGGTCCGTGTTGGTTCTTGACGAGAACGATTTTATCAACGATTCTGTCCCCAATGTCAGTGGCGACCTGTGTCAGCGTTACGTGTGTTGCATTGAGAAAGTGAACTTCAGTTACGCCGTAGTTTGTGTTCCTGAGAGCTGAAGCAGGAATAGGAGTTTTCCTGAAAGGCTCGATGTCTTCCCTGCATCCCTGTAACAACGATGTTATGTTTTACTAAATTGGTTAAGATCGATATCAATTGTATACTTCAACGAGTTGAAGTAAACAAATGGAAGCTTCGCCTAAAATTCTGAAATTTGAAACGGAGGCTTTTTGGGATATGCGTAATATAATTGCAATGTGCGGAACTACTTTTTCCTTAAATGCCGGATAATCCAGCTAGTGATAAAGTAATGTAGTATTAATTACTCCCAACGCTTGTGTTATATATTTAGGTATTTCATTTTTATTTTTGGTCAAAAACGAGTTCTATATTTATGTCATATGTTTCAACAAATGAGGGATCATCCCACCCGAATGACAGCAGTTATAGCGTAATTTGCGACTCAGGAGATCAATAATTAGTTTGTTAATTCTCACGGAGGATACGAATCTGTAATGAAAGTGTGGCTTTTTAGGTTAAAATCGCGCAGGAGTAAGAAAGAAAAATCGTGATTATAGCAAATTTTCGTAGGGAATGGCTCTATAATTTTCAAAAATATTTAAATTAGACAAATTTCAAAAAATGTAGGTACTAAAATGAATAATTAAAAATTTTGTAATGTTGGATTCGTATTTTCAACAGAATATTACTCAAATCAAGTTTATCAACTATCAACTTGAATATTGGAAACTTTATAGGTACACAAAAATATTCAGAAAAAATTAGTTAAATGTCATTCATATGTTACTAAATTACAAAAAAAAAAAAAAAAAAAAAAAAAAAAAAAAAAAAAAAAAATGAAAATCCAAAATATCCGTTAATTTGCCGATTATTATTCAGAATCATTGTTTTGCCATAACATTAATACTTAGTTAACGATTTCTTTGCACACTTCGTACTCAAATTGTGATACAATTTAACATAAATATTATATGAAAACTCGCCCGTATGATACTGCTGCTTGGCTGGAACCTTTATAATTATATGTTGAAAAAAAGCCGTTCTTCTAATGTCTCTTGCATTTTACAGTCTTTTTCCCATCACAACCTTACAAATTGCTAGCTGAACATGACATACCAATTTTGTATTGTGCACATAGGTTGAGAAATTCCTATAACGTATAAAAATACTTTGTAACTTTTAATTAAAGTTACAGCGGAACCTGTAATGATGTGAACTGGGGCTTTAGGGTCGACGTAAGGCTCATTGGTGGTCCCGTTCTTGACTTCGTTGTTATAGACCGGCCACAGCCGCTCGTAGTTATGCTGGTGCCCCCAGAATGTGAGATCTACGCCATACTTCTCCAATAGGTCTTCAAGCCCGAACCTGAGCAGCAGAAAATGGATTTAATCTAACTCGATGATTATTGCAAAAAGCAATAGTTGTTTGGGGATATACATCAGGATTACCATTTTCGATGGTTGAGCTGTAATTGACCTGGATAAATTAATTTCATACTTCCCCAATATATTGAACTTAGTTGGTTTCGCGTCTCAGTTTGAGTTGATTGCTACAAAAATTATTCGTCAGCTACCCGTCGTATACAATAGTTTTTGTAGTAAAATTATTTGTCTATGCATAATACTTTGTCCTAGTGAAAGAATCAACCCGTCAAAAAGTTGTAAAAATAATTCGCTTATCAACATGTAAAGTGAATAGTGCATATATGTATAATATACGTTATACTCACAGTGTACCATTCAATCCACTCCTTGTTGGGGCATCTTCAATGCACTCTTTACTTTCGCCTGAGCAGTACATTGGCCTGTGACCGTACACGACAATCCATGGCCTTTCTGCTCTATTTTTATTAGCCTCCTGAAATAACGACAATCAGCACAATCTAATGAGTGAAGAAACCCGTTGAATAAAACTTCATGAGATACGTTTAAGGTATTAGACTCAGCTAATCACACAAAAATAATGTTTTGAGCTTTGTTGTCACGTGAGGAGAGTTCCAATTTTATAAACTTTGTGCGTGAAATGATTTCTTAGTTCAGACATATACTTTTGCCTGTGTGAGGAGATTTTACAAGAATGAAGTTCATTAATTTCAGATATTGAGCCTATTTATGGTATGATCATTTACAAGCGAAAATAAGGAATGGAACAAACGAATTTGATCCACGTTCCAAGCATCCCATTAAGAAGAGCACTTTTTCCTTGTTATATTTTTTTCCTCACGGTATTGACGGTAAAAAAAATAATCACTAGTATCAGATGTCATTCAATTTAGTTACGTCCTTTTAACAAATTAAGCGCGCACTTCCCATTCTACCCTCCGATACAAAAGGTTTGGAGACCTTGAATCTAGGGTTGATTATCGTTAAGTATAAAAAAGTCGACTCAGAGTCAAACCTATTAAAATTATTAAAAAAAAAAAAAATAAATAAAAATTGACGGATACAACTTTATTTCCCCAAAAACTCATTTTTAAATCGAAGCTTGTACCTACAAGCACCTACAAGCTGTGAAAGTACTATTCCACATTGTCTAAGCCGATACTGTTCCTAATTTTTCATGTCTAATCAACTCATTTCATCAAGTAATTTTAATGATGACTTCGAAATTTTAAATTTAAAAATTGAATTCATTAACAATGAATATGTTTTTGCTATATCCTTCTTCAACTCGAGGTAATTTTTTTATATACAATAAAATGATCATAGGTACCAAAATTTTTAAATTTTATCTATTATGAACAGCTTGTAAAAAACTTTTTTGTAAAGAAGGAATATCCACTTCTGATCAATATCTCAAGAACCAGCACAACAAATTTATTCTAAATTGTTCCAAATGTAGTGAACGAATCCGTTTCCGATTTTATCGGGTTTTTAGAAACCGATTTCAGATTTTCTGAAAAATGTAGTACCGATACTCTTTTCTTCCCTAAGCTTTACAACCAATTCTTCTCAAAATCGGATCGTAGTTGGAAGGTGGTCTCAAGGTGATTACTGATTAATTTTATCGTGGATCAGTTATGGTCTCTGTAAATGTAATTAAAATTTGTTTTTCAAGTCGGAATGCTGTCGCTATTAGGTGATTTATTCAATCCTCGAAAACTAAGAGGGATGTTTTCTAGAATGGTCCGAATAAGATTCAAGATTTCTTACACTAATCTGCATCTATGAAAACCATAATGCATGCACTACTTATTAATATGATTATTTACTTATATTATATAGGTACGTATGCTTATTTCTTGTAGTTTAACACTATGTCAACGAAATATATGAGTAGTTAATAGCATTGCCGATTCGACCGAGAGCTTTTCCATTTAGGTGTAGACCTTTTCTTCCAATGTTTAGAATTTCATCACTTAGGTGCTCTTTTTCCTCTTAAGTTTATAAGATTTCCACTTAGATTTAGACGCAAGCTAATTTTCGGAAATTAGCCTCATTGTAATAATTACGTACTTTCAGGCAGGGAGTAAAAAAAGTCCAGTCATGCAGCATGACCCCATGAGCGAATTTTTGAATAAATCTTCGACATTTCAGTCGCTATTGATCGTGTAGAGAAATTTTAGTTTATGATTTTGGGTCTGCGTGCTAGTACGTACATAAATAGAACTTCTTCATAATTTCATGGCTGATATTTTCTAAGCCACAGTCAGTATTAAAGCTACATCAAGTCCTAAAACAGTTGAGAGTAAAACATTAAAGAGAGCGACCGAGAGAATCGGAGGACGGAATATTTCAGAGTGTAAACTCATCAGTTGATTACTTTTTTTTTTTTTTTTTTTTTTTTTACTGGCATGGTTCTATTGGTTACTTCCATAAGAGTAGTTCAATCTGTATTTGGACAATGTTTCATGCAAATATTACCGATTTTTACAACTAGAACGGCATTATTTCAATTTTTGACTGATTTTTCAACTTTGAAATTTTTGAAAACTTGATACATATTTTTATAGGAAATTTTACGCTGATTCCGAATATACCACATGTTAGTATGCTGAAAAAATTATTTCGCACAACAAATCGCAAAAAACAGGATATCTTGACATTTTTGACTACATTTTTGAAAATTTCAACCCGAGGATGTAATCCGATCATGCTGGCCAACGAACTTGAACTTTCGTTTTGTGTCCTTAACATTTCAAAATTTGTTTGAAGTTTCTAGCACAATTCTACGGACAGCTTGCCAAAAAAAGGAATAAGCAAGTGGTGTTGATGACAAACCATGGTTTGACTTTAAATGTCGAAAGTTGAGAGACCAAAGTTTGAGATTATTGAATCTTTTTCGTGATACAAAGTCGGAAATGGTGAAAAGTGATTACTTATGTAGTAGGGCGCGATACCAGTTTACTTGTTCCGAAAAAAGTCGTCAGTATTCTATTTCTATGTGTAATGAGTTTCGTTACGTTCAAGATTCGAAGCAATTTTGGGAACTGTTCAGAAAATTTGTGTATATTAACAGTAAATAATATTAAAATGGAAGATTGGGTTAAACATACATACATACATACATTCCAGAAGACTTTGGTGCGTCGATAATTTTCCCTTTGTTTAAAAAGGGGGACCCAAATTCAACAGAAAAAAAATCGAGTTACGGACTGGGCCGAGGAGAAGGGTATACTGGGGGAGGAACAGGCGGGATGCGTTAAACTTCAGAATATGATTCAGGTGGGGGAGTTAATAGCCTGAAAATTTGAAGGAGCACTTGTCCTCAAAACTAGGATTTCTGGAAGCTAAGTTTAGTGTTTTTAATTCTGTTAGTAGAACAATGATGTGTTACATAAAAGTTTTGGTGTAGAGCAAATGCAAATATTCACATTCTACACATTTTGAGGCGAGGGCAATAGCTTAATTTTCTTCGAAAAATTCGCCCGCTTCCATACTTTGTATTAAATTAAATTGGGAAAAAGCACGCTGTGAAACGTTTTTGAAAGCTTGTTATGAATTTTAGAACTCGGGAATGTATACTTAAATGGCAGAGCCGAAGAAGAGCGCTTAAGTATAGAAACTTTTTGGTTGAAGAATGGAATTTTTGAATCCTAATCGTATTATTTAAGTATCAAAACTTATAAGCATTATAGATCAATAGTGAAGGAGTTATCTTTATAGATTAATATTATATTATTATAATGAAACCGTATTGTATTTGAGTTTTGGGTTTATCGAGGGAGGTTTTCTTCACGTGATTTTTTTTTCTTTGTTTCGAAATCCCTCTTCCCTTCAGTCTTCCATGTAGGGAATTCCTGCTCCGTCCCTATATATTATTATGTTTTTTATGTATATGTATTATGCTTTATTTATTATGTATGTTATTCATGTATTTGTGTTTTTGAGTCTTTGTGCACAGTGTTCTTCTCTCTAATTTGACTATGTGATGCCGTATTGAAACATTAATATCCGAACCCCGGCTCATAGCTCGGTGCTAAAGCCGTACGATGTTTTGTTTGTTGAATTTGTATTAACATGTATGTACGAAATAAAACATTTTCCAAATTCAAAAAAAATGCGTTAAACTTAGAATATGATTCATAGCCTGAAACGGATTTCTGCATAAATTGTTTTCAAATATTCACATTCTACACATTTTGAGGCGAGGGCAATAGCTTAATTTTCTTCAAAAATTCGCTTATAAAATTAAATTGGAAAAAATTAAACGTTTTTGAAAGCTTGTTATGAATTTTAGAACTCGGAAATGTATAGAGAGCCGAAGAAATTTGGTTGAGAAGGATTTCATTATTATGAATTAGCATTTACCACTAAAAGACTCTCCGCGCACAAAAGATGCTAAGGCACAAAATTCATGATATCATCTAACTTTAACTGCGTTAACTTAAAATCATCTAATTTAATTGCTTTCGGGAGTGAGACTCTTCTTCAACGGCTGGGCCGTTTTTCGCCTTTTGCACGACCGTACTGGTTTGGTGGTGGATTCACACACCTCATTCAGACTGAAAATTACAGGTTTAGTTTCAGAATGCCTCAGAATGGATTTCCACGAGGAAAATTTACGAAAAATGTCATTTAAAATTTTTGGAGCCGTTGCAATAGCCTCCATTTTCTACAAAAATTTCCTAATTGAGACAAAGAAGTCTACGCCTAAGTAAAAAACGTCTAAATCAATTCAGAAATGTTTACGTTTCATGCCTAATCAGTATAAATCGATTGCCTAACTCATACTTCCAAATCTTTTATCAGCCAGTTATACTGTTTGACGACGAGCTTCATTCCGTATTCCAAATACCAGTAAGCTTCCGTGTTTAAACTGATGATGTGAACAGGTCCCATATTAAAACTGAAGAACAGATTTTCCGTATTGCCAGGCATTGTGAACCGGTTCCTGTAGTGACTGAAGTTGCTGAAAAAGATAAGTTAGAAAACTGTGTACTGATCTTGCGTTTAAAAATCTATTATGGTCAAGTACTGTCGCTCCGGGACTATGCAAACAGAAATAAATCAGGTTCAAACCCAAGGAAAGCTTCGCAAGGACTTTGAATTAGGCACGTAAAGAATGTTTTATTTATTTGCTTAGTTAAAAGGTGCAAAGATGTTCCTTTGGTAGCTTATGTCTATTTGTATAAATACAACATAGCAAATCAAATAGTTGCAGAAGCGTGACTAGTGTCATTGCTAAAGATTTTGTGTGCAGATTTTTTACATTTGGACAATTTAATGTGCTCAAAATTACTGGCCAGCGGACTCGTTCGGAAAGCATGATCTTTTGGCTCAAGAACGGGTTTTTTAAATCTAAATCCTAAGGAATGACACATATTATATATATATATATATTTGAAAAAGGGTTAAACTCTGAGATTTGTTTCAAAATTCCTCAAAATTGGTTTTCAATGGGGGAATTTTGTGAAAATGTTTATTTTAAAATATCTGGAGCCATTGCAATAGCTTAATTTTCTATAAGAATTCAATGAAATGTAATTATAGTTTTGGAGAAAAAATGGCATCTCCCCGATGTGAAAACACTGATTCCATTACATATAGATAGACCCGGAAGCAGTAATTCATTTGTGGACTGTTCCAAGCCAAGAAATAAATAAATTTGACCACATTTTCTCCGGAAGAGACTAAAGTAGATACGTATATTCGATTTTGATTGATTTGATGCACGCTTGAATTTCAAAAAACGCCACCCTACCTTCTAAAAAGTTGATATCAGCAAGTAATGGAAGTATTCACTTACTAATGCCTCTCGTGGTTTCCTGGACATACCATGTACGGAACGTGAGCAGCTATTGGCTCAATCATTCTCATGAATTCATCCCCCCTCTTTCCGTTTTTCTGGAAAAATTAGCAATTAATTAATTTTGCCTTGTTCGGAGCAGAAATTTTTTCAGCACATATAGCGACAGCTCAACAGTAAATTATAAAATGCATGCTCTAATGGCTAGTATTATTTGCATATTTGTAAATAAGAAAATTAGTACGTAAGCAATGTCTCTAAAATAATACGACGATAATAATGATAAGCTCAACTTACACTCATTGTTATTAAATTACCATGGGAAGCAACCTTCCAGAACATTCCAAAACATTAAACAAAACCAATAAATACGCCGCAAACTATTACACAATGGTTTATTATTTATGTGTTAGATAGCGGAAAACTGGACTCACAATGAGCTCAAATAGCAGTAACAATTGACTTGAATATATCGTGAAATTTACCGGAAATTCGCTAACGAAGTACATACTAAAACATGTTTTAACACATATGACTGTGTAAATAATCTTCAATTACTGTTTTTGTATTTTTCAATCGCGTTTTTCGATCTTGTTTTATTTATATCAAGGCCCTCCTTATTTATTTTCCTCATTTACTAATTTTTATTTATGTTTATATTTTTTCATTCATTATATTTTTTGGCGTTCGGTATAAAATAATGGTACAAAATTATCATAAGTTCTTTTAAACGTTCGTCGCTCTATAAGTGGAAATAATCTGATGTCATTTCGGTTTTGTAAAAATGTGATCACTCAAGGAAAACATTGGATTTATTAGCGAATGCCAACTGCAATCTTATTTTGATAGATGAAAACACGAGATAATATTGTTTACAAGAAGCTATTATTCTCATTTGAAGTACGACGGGTTTCTTATGTAACTGTCTGAGTCCACGTCTATTACTTTTGGTGATTGAATATTGTATTGACACCGCTTATTTGCGGTAAGCCATTGGGTTCCTAAACTATAAAATTGCACACGAACATTTAATTTCTATGTTAATTTGTACTACAACGATCGGGTATAACAAGAAGGAGTACAATAGAGAAATGTGAAAGGCCTAATAATTTTATGGTGCGTCTAATACAGTAGGTATCAACTAGTGGAAGCTATTTATAGTCAATTGTTCAGATATAGACTGCATGTTATGATGGCACCGTCTCCTTCTCGGCTGGTTAAAAGTATAATACACACTCAAAGGCAACAATGATTTGAATACATAATCATTTACATAACACTACACGTTCACAACTTACGTTATGCATATCATATGCAAAGTCTCCGACGTGGATAACAGCGTCAATGGCGTGGCCCTGTGCATCTTTCTGAATGCGTGGAACGGACACGGCATTCTCGAAACCCATATCGCCGTAAATGTTGAGTCTGGGGGACCATTTGGTTCCAGATGGAATTGTTTTGAACCAAAACGTGTTAGACCATCCTTCATCTCCACCACAGCGATACACTGAAATCAGTTGATGTTTTTCTATAATTCGTTTGTAATGAACTGCTGTGATAAAACAAGAACAACCAATATCCATATATTTAAGATCGAACAAAACTAATAAACAAAAAGAAAAAACGCAAAATATTACTACGAAGTTTATTATTTATGTAATAAATTACCCTACTGCGCAGATCACTGGCCTAATGATAAATAATCAATACTAAATTAACTATATTGCATGAGCATTACAGAGTATATAAACGTAAAGACATCTTCTCCGTCAGTTTGTGGAAAGAGCTAAATTTAAGTACGTCTCATCAGAATCTAAATATATCAAAACGAATGTATGCACCTACCAACTGATAATTACTTGAGTGAATTACAACTCCTCTACGCTTCAATCGTCCATCAATAGGTAACAAAAGGTATAATAAACATAGGGAATGTCATTGAATCAGTTTGTCGATCTTCCTAGTATGAAAGTGAATGTTTACTATGTTTTCACTTCATTTTATTCATATTAATGTTTACTTGTCTTTTTCCCGTCATTCTGTGGTGCAAACCTGATGCACCCTGCGAAGAGATCTAACTATTTTATCAATCCTCAGATATGATAAAATAATAATAAGTATCAATCTAAACCAGAAAACCATTACTGTTAGCTAGGTACTTCGAAAGGTTTTGAGAACTCGATTCTCTAAAATTTTAATGAAAAAATTTCACAAATTAGGTACCATTGATAGGAAGTGATTCAATACCAACAAGACCGTACGAAAAATATGTGAACTAGAAGCTCCGGCCGGCGCGGCAAACGGCAAACAGCGTATTAGAGCGGAGGGTTGATGGATTTTTTTTACGTGGATGTCTTTTAGGAGAGAGTCAACCGAAATTTCTGTCACTTTTAGCGAATTTTCGACAGAATGCCTCAAAATGGCTTTCAATGGAGAAATTTTTTTAAAATTTTTATTTTAAAATTGCCTGAGCTGAGCCATTGAAATAGCTTCGCCAACCACGGAATCAATATCCAACGGTTTTCAATATCTATATACCTGAGTGAGAAACCTAAAGCAGGGTCCACACTATGCCGCGGAAGGCCGGGCGGGTTGACCCGGGTGGGCTAAGCCGAGCGAGTACGTTCGGGCGGGCACGACGTCCACACCGAAAACGAAGCCGACCGGGTTATTTCTACCTACATTATTTAGTTTCAACACCAAGACTGGTGACTTCGTTGAAGAGTACATTTTAGAAGTTTTTTTAAAGTGTCCTTCAGTGTTAGTGTTTTCAAAATGATTACCGACTATGACGTCGCTATGTCAGCCATGGCTGTGGTGATACTCGCTTTATATCAGCCCCCAAAAAAACGTCAAAGAAGATTTTGGATTCGCCCGAGCCTTAGGAGAAGACGACGTTCTCTATATAAGTCTATTAACACTAAAACTTGTTCGTCATTCCACTCCATTACTTAAACTGAACAATAAAAAACCCTACTTAAACAAACTGAGTCGAAAATAAAATAATTCGTCTAGTTCGGTCGGAGGTTTAATTGTAACTGAAGCCGCTCGGGGCCGCTCGGCACGTCCCCACTCTATATTTTTGTTCGGCTCGGCTCGGCTTCCTTTGATCTGTACCTACTTTATGCGGGTTGGGATCGGCACGGCCCGGGCCGGCATTTTCTAACCCGGCAAAGCCGCCCGGGGCGTCTACATCAACGCGGCTTAGGCCGCCCGGGTCAGCCCGCCCGTCCTAACCCGGCATAGTGTGGACCCTGCTTAAGAATCGTACCGAATTTTTTATGTAATAGGTGCAAATAATAGCTATTACATAATAGCACGTACCATAGCTCGTGTTAGGTCGGAGATTGGAAAGAGTCACTCTGTGGATGTAGATTGTTCTTTGCTTCCATCCTCCATCGACAAAGCGCGTGCTCGATCCCGTAGCTTTCAAATCTTTCTTCTCCACTCCGTACTCTACAGTAGGTTTACCCTGTGTTTTGCTCTGAGTGACCCAGGTGACGAATATTTCAGTCTCATCCGCTGTAACAACATAACAATTCCATTGGCTTTATAATATCTTTGATAATGCAGATAGACTATGTACATAATTGATAACTATCAAATAGCTAAACATAAATAATAATATTTTTCTCATATACAAGCGGACAGAGTGAACAGGCATCAGTTCGATTCGAATAAATTTAATCTTCATGGGTGTCACTGTGACAATAAATACATTACATTTTTTTGTGTGGTTGTGTGGGTATGGCTACAGAATATTGGCCCACATCTTGCTGAATGAAGTATGCTACTTTGAGCTGTGTGGTAAAAGGATCTTTTGCATCAGCTGATTCGACTTTTCGGATCCGTTAATCATATTTTAAGTATTTTTCAGTATCACTTTCAAGTTTTCTTGAAATCGATTAATCATATCTAAATCTATTCCCTCACTATTACTAATTGCGATGGTATTTCACAAGCTGCTATTCATGCTCATAATTTGTACTATGCTGCTACAATAATATATTACAGGTCCCTTCGTCCAGTCGAAGCGTGATTACAAATTTAAATGTTGCTTTCTACCAATAAGTATTCTACACTTTGCTGTTAGCTTACCTCCAAAAGATATATGCACCTGTTCAGGTTGAGTGGAATGCTTTGTTTTTTCAGCGCCAATACACAAAGCCACCGACAGAGTCACCAACACAACAATGAGCTTCCTCATCTCCCAACGGTTTGAAGAAAAACACTGACCGCTCAACGATTCTGCCCAGTAAGTTTATACCGTTATCAGGGTAACCTTCTCAGAACCTCTCGTGATCAGTAATGTGACCATATGGCAACAGAAGGTTGGCGGATCTATAGTAGGGTTGTGATCGAGTGGTTTGAAGAGGTGATTGTGATGCCTTGTGAACTAACAACAAAAAACCCAACCTACAGCAGTCAAGGTTACCTATAGAACTACTAAAGAAAAGGAAAACAATTTTTTAAAATTAAATTTCACTTTAGGAAACATCATTATTTGAGTAAGTAATACACCCAGTTGATATACCGAGTATTTGGACTGCTCTTTCGTTCGGACGAATTAACTATGATTTGATAAATGGTATGTCATTATGAATTATTATGTGATTATGTCGATTGGTGAATCTCGGCTGTCGCGGAAGAGAGGCCTTAAGCCAGGGATAAATAATGATTAATCGAGTACAAAGATTCATAAACGTAAATCTAGACGTCTCGTTGTGAACGAATCGATAACAATATTCTCCAATTTCTAATGTATATAAAGAGATGAAAGCGTTTCACAATGCTAAAAGAATATTTAAAAGGATTTGAGGTAAAACGGCGTGTCATTTTGAGCTTTTAGTCATGAAATATAATGTTCGGTAGAATGATAATTTTATTGGAGAATCAATTGAATAATAAAATCTATATTATCCAATCTATATTTTTTTTCGAGTCTGCCGAGTCAGGTATATCACATAGCTTCCTCGCATCCATAACAGTTATGGAAACATCATTGGAAGGTTTAATATAATCTTGACATGAACCTTTCAATCACAAAAACTGCCATCGAAATCGTTTGAAAACTGAAGAAGTTATGCATGTTACAAGGATTCACAGTTCGCATATGCACGGCAGCTAATAATGATTCAATCGTGATGAAATACACATAGGATGATCAAATCATCGTATTCCAACACCATTTGAATTTGATAGAAATTAGATGGATAGATAATGAAAAAGTAACGTTTGATGGCTCTTACGTTTATGCATGAGCAGTGCAAAAAATTAGGTATTATTTGTGCGATATTACTAATAGAAGACATCCTCAGCCAAACACGCACATTCCCACAAAATTTCATCAAAATCAAATGATAAGCACCTGAAGGCTGAAGCAATATTACTTGTGAGAGATATCAAATGGGATAATTGAATCGTCTTAAACCGTCCATCCTCCGAATTTGAGAGAGTGCGGACGATTGGAATGTTACGAAAATAATGCGTGACGGATTTAACGTTTGCGCATACAGGGTGTCTCGACTTGAGTAGACAAGACTGCAGGGATCAATTCTACAAGTAATTTGCAACAAAAAGTGTATCCTAAAGTGTTATTTTTTATAGGCTTCGTTTTCGAGTTATTGACGATCTGAGATTTTTTTCGTGTTATCGACCTTATCTCCTAAAAATGGCTGTGACCCCATCATTCATTGAGTATTCTCAAACCTGAGGATACCGTTGGAAAGAACGTTAAATTTCCTATCTTTTTGATGCCAAATAATAATATTATTCAAGAGAGTTAAGATACCGAAAAAAGAAGTCAAAGTACAAACTTTGTAAAATTCTAAAAATTTTGGTTTTTTCAATCTGATTCCTCCCTCCAGAAAAAAAAATGAACAGTCGTTTGCAAGTACAGTAAAAACTTCAAAATCTAGGTATAGCCAAAAAATTGATAAAAGTAACAACAAGGAGAAAAAACGGCTTTTGAATGCGAAAAACGTGGTATTTTTAACGAAAATTGATGGATTTTAGGAACGATCTCCCACAACTTTATGATTTAAATGTCGAATTCTACGTAATTTTTTACGCTGAATCGAATGGTGACACTTACAGACCTCTACGGCTAACGAATAAGGGCGAAAGTGCCCTTTGACCCTCGAACCTCAGAGAAGGGGTCTTTAAAAACCACTTTCGCCCTTATTCGTTAGTCGTAGAGGTCTGCAAGTGTCACCATTCGATTCAGCGTGAAAAATTACGTAGAATTCGACATTTAAATTATAAAGTTGTAGGAGATCGTTTTTTCCTGAAATCCATCTTAAAAAATACCACGTTTTTCGCATTCAAAAGCCGTTTTTTCTCCTTGTTGTTACTTTTATCAATTTTTTGGCTATACCGTTAGAAAGCTGATAAGATTTTGAAGTTTTTACTGTACTTGCAAACGACTGTTCATTTTTTTTTTTTTTTTTATGCAGGGAGGAATCAGATTGAAAAAACCCAAATTGTTAGAATTTTACAAAGTTTGTACTTTGACTTCTTTTTTCGGTATCTTAACTCTCCTGAATAATATTATTATTTGGCATCAAAAAGATAGGAAATTTAACGATCTTTCCAACGGTATCCTCGGGTTTGAGAATACTCAAAGAATGATGGGGTCACAGCCATTTTTAGGAGATTAGGTCGAAAACACGAAAAAAATCTTAGGTCGTCAATAACTCGAAAACGAAGCCTCTAAAAAATAACACTTTAAGAGACTCTTTTTGTTGCAAATTACTTGTAGAATTGATCCCTGAAGTCTTGCCTACTTAAGTCGAGACACCCTGTATATGTATAGAAGCATTTATTTGTGAGCAATGAAACGGATACTGGGCCATCCACAGCCTAAACCACAGACTCCTTAATAATTCCATCAAAATTGGATGGAAACTGTGAAAATAAAGCTTATTACAATCATTTGCAGTGTCAGACAGACAGACACACACAGGAAACCAGAGTTGTTCAGAAAGGTCATAAACGTAAAAAGATGCGAATGAAAATTTTGATTTAGGAAAAGAAAAAGTTTCATCTTTTGAAAGTGAAAACAACGCTTCCTATACCCACAGGTTGACTCGGAAACATTAGAACAAAAGAAGTTGGGAACTATAGGCCAAACATTATTACAAACCTTAAACCTGCATTCATTGAAGAATGTAGCTAATTTCAGAAACAGGGTGCCCCAAAATCAACCCCCCCCCCCCCCCCCCGTCACCATCCCATCCCCCGTCCCTATTTCACAATTTTTTAGATATCGAAGTGGAGAAAGGAGAGCGTTTATGGAAGGAGCTTGAGACTGAGTTCTTAGCATGTAAAAATCAGAAAGAATTTCAAAAGTTTTTAAACTTCCCGTCGGGGGAAGTATAAGATACTTTGAAAATTTATTTCCACTTTTGTCGATTGATTCCTCAATTTAAAGATTTTGTAAAGCTGAACACGATACTGAAGCTAAAGTTGCAATATCATGTCCCTTCCTTGGATTGAATATGATGAACCATGAATATGATGAACTCGATTGTTTCTAAAGGGTGTTTCTGGGAAAAATCGCGCTTCTTAATAGTTTATCAGCTTTAATCTGAGAACGAAATAAGATCCTGGTTTCACCAACGCGTTCAGCATTTAAAAAAATTTTAAAAGAAGGGATCGATCGGCAGAAAATTAATAATAATAATAATAAGGTTTCCAGGATCCTCAGACCTCTCTTTTTGGAGCCTACTGCTCAAATATGAAAAACTTGGAACATGATTATAACTCTTGGATTACAATGATTATGTAAAGCAGGACTCAGGTCCTTACAGAATATGTGAATCATCAAAACATAAGTCTGTAGCTCACTCAGCTGACCAGTTAAGATCTCTAATTTCAATCGTTACCAAATAACCCAGCGAATATCTCCATCAAATTTCATCTTCCAGTGGTGAAAAAGAGAGAATTTAACTCACTCAGCTGATGAAGATCTTCATTTCAATCGTTTCTTGGTGTCCCAGAGTGTCACCCAATCAAACTTCAACTTCCTAGGTTTAACACGACGGAAATTAGCTCTCTCAGCAGACCAGCAAAAAGCCTATTATTTTGATCACCTCTGAATGTTGCAGAGAATCACTAAAATCACTAAAATGTCAACTACTTTGGGTGAACAGGAGAGAGTTTCGCTCATTCAGCTGATCAGGAAAGATACCGTCTGATTCCTTGTTTTTTTCCTTAAAATGTAGCATTATACACTCAAAAACGCTCCCCAAGATTCACTTCGATATTTTAAAATTTTTGGGAAAATTTCGGGGGGGGGGGGGGGGTTACTCTTGGGTATGTTTATTTATTTATTTTTTCACTCTGTTATAGCAGCAAAATTCCTTAATTGAATGATTAAAGTGATTATTGCACGAATGAATCATTTGGCATGAGAAGTTCACTAAAATACTTCTCTAATATTTAGCAATGTAGTCAAACTTTTACTTTTGTAACAGGTACGTGAAACAAGTGACTTGATATGAAATGACTACAATAGATACATTTTTGAAACATGATTTTCTACCTCATTACCTACAAAACTTCATCACCGCACGTCATAGCAGATGAAAAAACATCACTACGAATCTACATTTATGTATAGTATCGAAGAATCCTAATCAATCGAACATCACTCTTCGCTATTGCCCAATCGTATATTGCTAATGAATGTACCTACCGACGTTAGAATTGCTAAAAACAATACCAACGCCAGAACCGATCTTCCCTACTTGGTAGGTAGCTGGTTGCAAAACTCAAAGGGGTCCTTGAAATTTATCTAATGGCTATTGAACAGTGATTCACCTTGTCCTTTTCCAGAATAATGCACTCGTCACGAACGCCTCCTGAGGGCAAAGAGAAGGTGTCGGAATGCCTCTTCATACCCTAATTATATAAATTCATTCTCAGTTTTCACCATGTTTGTAAGCTGGAAGCCGTTCAGTATTTTAAGCGCCGTCAATAATTTAGTTTGCAATGAAAAATTCCTTCGAATAAATACTGTTTGTTTCAAGAGTGCTGACGCATTCTCAGAAATGTACTTGACGCAGGTTTTGAAACGACGAAAACCAAGAGGTCACTGGAAAGCAACTACTATAAACTCAAAAGATGGAATCTAAATCAATTTGACAGTTTGAGTGCCACCTCCAATCAATGGAGGGCTGGGTGGTGCCGGGACCGCCACAGTAATGGAGGTGCCGTAGTTTTGAGGGGACGGATTCATGTTACATTTGTGTCGTCATTTTTGCTTCTAACTAGTTTCCACGATGCTCTACTTGCACCATGAAACCTATAATCATTCATCCAGGGCGTGGGTAAAACGCTCTCTTGCTGAAAGTAGGCTAATTTTCTTTGGTTTTTAGTATAATTACATCTATATTAATGTCAAATTTCTCTAAATCATCTCCAGAGTATACTATTATAAATTGTAAGAGACGTTTCAAAACACACACAGAATAGTCAATTTACTTCAACCAGTCAAATTGCAATTGCAGTTTTACAAATATTTCTAGGTTTTGGAGAAGAAAATATCATCATAGTTGTGTAATAAGGCTTGGAGTAGATTGAAAATTTCGTATAATTAGCTGTAATTGTAATGTATGACGAGCACAATAGGTAGTTCATTCAATTATATTCATTGTGATTGGGTATCAGATGGAGAATGCTGTTATGAAAGATTACAAATATTACTATATTTTTTATATTGATGTTAATTATGTTATTTATAATTATAATATTATTAATTGATGCTCAAATATTTATTTTATGTTATTGAATAATATTTTTATTTATTGGGTTAATCATTAGATTGAATTATTATTGATATTAATAGGTATTTATCAGTTATCAATTATGACAGGTAGCTAATGTAGGTATATACTAGTAATTTTTGATAGTCCAATCAGTGGAATTCGATATGACCATCACTAAATCATTATAGCAGTACTAGGTAGTAGCGAAACACGAGAAAATATACAGCTGCATATCGCTGAAATATCCCCACGGAAGATAAGTTGAACGTTATAGAAGTGTATAGGGGGTGAACGCCTATTCCGACACAGTCAATATCCTTTATGACATCGGCAGGCGTTGTCGTTGAGTATCAGATAATCGGTTCGGCTGGGTAAAATGGAATTGACTGGCGCCAGACTGAGCCGAGCTCATCTTTACATCGAGTTGAGGACGGCCACAGATGCATCGTGTAACGTCCCCCCCATTTGACTGGCGTTCACGTCCGTGTTCCGAGTTGCACGGTTCCAGGTTCAATAATGTCATTTGCGAATGGTAATAACTGTCCCTGGTTTAACTAACACTGTCTCAATGTTTGAGGCA
Organism: Adelphocoris suturalis; assembly: GCA_030762985.1. Classification (NCBI taxonomy): domain Eukaryota; kingdom Metazoa; phylum Arthropoda; class Insecta; order Hemiptera; family Miridae; genus Adelphocoris; species Adelphocoris suturalis. The sequence goes on from CM061048.1 coordinate 45,764,943, forward strand.
ATGAATTTCACTGATTCTGACTCTAAACCTACCGACACCTGTGTCCCTCCAAACCGTTTCCACCTCATGAAAACCACCACCTCTCATAATTAGATTGCTTCACAAAATGAGTAGATCACGATGGGGGAAAAAAATTGATGCGAAAAACATTTGTGCCAATTTTTAAAATTAGGATTTTTATTTTTATTTTTGAGATACGAGCTTGCAAGCATCCAGACCGCCAATTTGTACACATCATTTCCATACACATTCTGATTTATTACAAAATCAATCCCTACATCACAATCCGCAGACGCATGTCGTTTGTACGTGAAGATTTGGGGTGCCTGGTTTGCTTGTACTTTTTGTGGAAAAAAAAAAAAAAAAAAGCTCCAGTCGTGCAGCATTATCGTAAACGAAAGAGCAAATTTTCGTAAGTTATCTTGTGTAATAAAAAGAACTCGTTCTGTATAATTATTTGCAATTAAAAAACGTGGATTTTTCGATTTTTTTGCAGTTTTATTCCATTTATTAGCAAAAATTGATGAAATTTAAGTGAAATTTCAACCAAATTTGTTGTTAAGCAAATGTTTTATAATGTTCTAATTTAATGTTGATAAACTTCACATTCATTCTGCTAAAAAAAATAACATAAATAAACTTAACGATTTGTGGCCATTGTTCGACATTTTGGGTGATTTTTTAGCGCATTTTTGGAATGTGAGCAATATAATATGCTCAAAAAGTGCTGGCAAATGAACTCATCCTTTCGTTTTGAAAGCTTGATTTTTTGGCTCAAGAACGGAATTTTTATCTTATTTCTATGACACACACACACTCAGGATGACTTGATGGTGTTTTTAAATGCAACATATTATGATGACTTAAGGTGACATTACCAAACGGTGATGCCTGACATAAGAAGGAACTCATATGGTGTACTATAATTCTGTTTATAAGCAACTATAATTTATGTATTTGTATTGTATATAATCATGTATTATAACGCCTGTAATCGTTATGGGAGCAGGCTTGAATAAACTCACTCATGCTAGGGCTCATTAGCGTGAGGAAAAGGAAAAAAAACAGACACACACAAACACAAACACACACACTCAAACACACACACACACACACATACACACACACACACACACACACACACACACACACGGCATTTGAAGAAACGGAAGCTGGTAAAGTTACAAAGTGGTTCCCGATAGACCTATGAGTGATATTACAACGCTAATACTGAAGTTTATTGTCATTGGTGCTTTGCCAACATGTTTCCATCGCATGCATTGCAATTGGAAACCTGCGAATAGATGATTAATGATCGTATCTGAAAAATAGCCGATGGTCATGAACTAGGGTCACTAAACTCTATTCAATTAGAATTTAGAACTAAATTACTTAGCACAACATAGGATGCGTCGATTTTCACATAAATCTAGTTATTCATGGTCATAAATAATAAACCACTATAAATGACATGATGGTTGGGAACAGGAAATTACCATCAATTAACTCACAGTTGCCAACATCTTCGCTCATCCACTGAACGTATTCATCAGAATAATCTTGTAACCGGTTTTTTCGTTTAAACTCGTGAATTGAAGTGGTTGTTTTTATTTTTTGAGAGCAGACAATTAGATTTTTAATAGCAGCGAGGAGGAAGGCGTAAACACTATTTTTCAAGGTGATGTAATTAAATCAGATATAAATTTTGAAGATGATTGAGTGTCGAGATACGTACGTATTCATCAGATAAATTGTTTTGTTAGGCAGCAGTTATTTTCCGGTGCGGAAAATAGAAAGGAACTTAACAGTCATGCAGGATGATCGTATGAGCAAATTTTCGTAAATTGTCGTATTATATTTGAGCACCTTGAGTGCCAAGAAATTTAAAACCATCAATTTTATTGTTAAAACCCCGTTCTAAATAATCGTTTCCTTATAAAAGATATTGGATCTTCGGCATTTTTGTGCAGTTCATATTGATTTTATACTACATAATATTATTGAAATTCAAGTACAGGTTACAGCATAATTTTTTTAATCAATTTCTATTGTTCGAGACCATAGTTGAATAACTTCTTTGAAGAAGGTAATATTCTGGCAGGTATGTTTTCCGAATACATATAATTTTTGAACAAATTTTTTTTTGAGATTTCACCAACTTATCGTACCCAAAAACTGCTGCTCAACATATCACCCTTTCATGGAGTGCTTGGTTTTTTGCTGAAGATAGAATTTTTTTAAAATCATAATCCTAAGGAGAGTTTCACCTGGAATTATGTGTACAAATATACCTACTGAATGATTCTTTCGTAACTTTATTTTATCCCAATTCGTTACCGAAATGTAATCGGTTTTTTTTTTTTTTTTTTTTTTTTTCAAAGAAACGTCTTTTTTACTTAAAACCCCTCATTTCTCCCCTTTAAACCCACCTTGACCACATTTTTAGATTGAGCGTTAAATTTACATTGAGGAGAATCGATTGTCATATTTATTTATCACCATTCAGACGTATTCATTAAGAACCAAACGTTAGACACTTGTGAAATTCGGAATTTGAAAATTAGCCACTCCCTCAAAACTCCTTCAAATGTAAAAAACTTTTTCATCCAATACTCTTACCAACTTTCCGCCCGACGCTGGCATAAAGCACCAAAGAAAGTTATGCTGCTACCATTTTGGTCAGCAAATGGTACAGCGGAGAACCTAATAGTTCTCCAAACTGTCATTTTGCTGGCCCACATCGAGAAACTGCAGCTCCATCTTGCTGCTCTGGGCGTCACTAAGGCCATTGACACTAAGCCATTTCGCACTGACCGAATGCCTTCAGGTGTCAGGACACCTTTTCGTTTATTTGAGCATGTTGCATGTCTGTACCATGAAGGTGTGACGGCCCTTGAGGGACAAGGGAGGAGGTCAGGGGATATTGCCATTGGGTGCGGGATACGCCAGGGTGATCCTCTGCCGCTGCTTCTCTTTAATCTGGTCACATGGATACGCCCTAGGGTAAGATGCCTACCGAAATAGGGTTTGATCTCTCAACCCGGGGTGCGAGTAGATACATTGGGTGTAGCCGATTATCTCTTCCTGCTTGCATTAACCCGTGAGCGCTTGCAGATCTTCCTCAATGCCTTTGCTGAGCAGCCAGCCTGGTGTGGATTGTTGGTCAACCCAGAAAAGTGTAGATCAATCTCCTTGGTCCCCTTGGGTCGTCAGCATAAGGTGAAGGTAGTGGATGAAGAGTGCTTTGTCCTAAGACAGGCACCCATCCTTGTCTGATCCGTGCTGGAGGTGTGGTGGTACCTTGGAGTTGACATCATGGGTGACGCCACCATTGCTGCAAGCTGTGTGGATCATGGTGGAGCAGTAGATCGTATCACCATTGCTCCATTGAAGCAACAGCTGCGCCTCTTTCACAAGTTATTACTACCAAAGCTAGTGGGCTAGTCGTTGACAGGCTTACTGCGGGAAGGCTGCTTGGGATAGATCGTCAAGTTCGCTCTGGTGTATGCTCTTGGCTAGGCATCCCACCTGGTGTCCCAAATGCCTACATCCACGCTCTGTTCAAGGCCATTGGACTTGGTATTGTCTTTATCTCAGCCACCATTCCATCGTTATGCCTCTTGCGGCTGCTCGCCCTTAGGGACTCGAACTGGAGGTCGGCTGCAGTGCTGCTGACCTAGACTTAATCAGGCAGCAGTTGATGAGGTGTGACCGAGCAACACCAACTGCTTCTAATCCCAGCTCTTCGGCAGAGTTTGCTGCTGCGCGACATGAGTCAAGGACGGTGACAGTGCTCTGAACCCCTTTCATTTCGTCCCAGTGGTTTGAATGGGCTTCAGAGGGCATTAAGGCATGCGACTATCGTCATTTTCACGTGATTTAAACAAATATGATAGACATGACCAGCGGCCAGCGATGTCCACGCTAAAAGAGTGGCGGTGGCGCTAGTAACATCAAGGTCATAGCCGCAACCGTTTCATGGCGTGAGGTGTGGTGTAGGAAATGGGCCACGGAGTTACTCAAGTTGGGCATCTCGGCGGAAGTGCTACGTGATATCATCGTCCGCATCCTCAGAGGCTCATACATACCTCAACTGGTGGTCATTTTATAGGGGCACTTCCTTTCATGCCTCTCTTCCTCCTCCTACTTCAGCAACTTCCTGCATTTCTAGAGCCGGTGTCGGGTAAACCTGGGAGTCCTGCCCAACTCTTGTATTCATTTGTTTATTTTGAAATTTAATGGTGTACCCCCTCCGTCATTCTGGGGAGTTAAAAAAAAAACGGATTTTTTTTTTTTTGAAGAAAATCCGATAATGATGAAAATCCAACCGTTGAAATCAATCTACCTGTAATATTGTAACTCTTTATTTTCGTGGAATAGACATTGTTCTTTTGATTAACTTTCGTTTTCTTCATTGGAATGGGTTCCACAGTTTCGTCGCGAGTGATTCAACTCTGAATTTTGATGTGGAAAAAAAATGTATCTGCTTTTCTAAAACCTATTTAACCCTTCTAAGTGGGAACTGTCACTATTTCTCTACATCTCATAGTTACGAATATTTACAGTTTGGTATTAATTCATATATATCCTAATTTAGTTTAATTGAGTTTTCGGTGACCACACTTGGAAATCAACTCAACTCAAACTTTTTCACGGGAGACTAGGCACTCTGAAAGTCACTTCAGCTTTGATGTCCCACTTCCTCTGGTAGAGCAGAGTTATAAGGAACAAACTTCATCATCTTACGTGACCCTCACGTTTTCCTTTCAAAGTAGTTCGTTTTGAAGCATCACAGGAGTCCCAAGGAGTGGTGGCAGAAGAGGTTAGTTAAGGTGACTGCACATAATTGGTCGTGATACTCTGAGACTCGACTTTTAACATTAAAGGAATATTATGATGTTACCTTGAATAATGTTAACATTGCCCGTAGCAAAGGGAAGACATCCTTTGACGGTGTTCTCTTTGCTGTGATCGTCCACTTTCTTAGTAGGTAGCACAGGGGCTTTCTTGGTAGGCGGCACTCGAGACTAAATTAATTCATTCTGCTAATTGTTCGTTTGGAGGCTCACTTATAGTTTATGGAGAGCTTCTAGACTACCTATTAATTTGTAATGTAAGATATTTGATATAATTTGACTTTTTTATATAATTTAGTAGTTGATATCTAGTTTTTACACACATCTGCGTTAGTTGAATATCAAATTTTTTAAATTATTACTGTTTTGGTTTTCTAGGACGATTGAACTATTTCTATATTTTAAGTCTGTAAAATGAATGAAAAAATGAATGGAAAAAATAATGAAAAAGTGGATGGTGCCACAGCCAACGAGGCTGTGATTATGCAGTGGTGAGACAAGGATACTTCTGAACGCCAATACCATGTACCACATTACCTGCACAGGAGGTTTGCACAACGTACACATGCACAAGTGAGCACTACGTATCAGACCTGTGTGGTTCGTTTCACGAGAAAAAAAAAAATACATTGGTGTAGATCAGTATACCTATTGATTATATATGTACTTGTATTACCTGAATCCTAGACATTGGGAATGCAAAACAATACTAGGTGGTACTAACAAAGCAGAAGCCCGAGGCAGCGGGCCCAGAAGTCTTTCGAAGCTCATCGTGGTAATAAATAATGAATATCATTGTGGAGGTTTTCAAAGCTTTCATTGTGGCGTTTCAGCGACAAAACGTTCTGCAGAGCGGAGACTCCCAAGACAGGCGACAGACTGCGAAATTGATATTTTCCGAGGAAACCGCTGCGCCTCTCAGCATCTTTTATTGAGAGAAAAATAAAATATAAACGTGGGATTGGGCTTTACGGAATTCCTCGGTTTCGGGATATTTATGGGTGGACCACTATTCAAGATTATACGGCCCAAGTTTTATAATTTTTCTTCCGAAATTTGGGAGAAAAGTGCCGGACGGATGTATAATAAGTTTTTTAAGGTTAAAACATCATGCAGATTGAGAGAGCGAATTTTCGCAAAATATGGTATTATATTATGCTACATTGTTTTAAAATTTGAGCACATTGAGAGCAAAAAAAATTTTTTACTGCCAATTTTATGGCGGAAAAAAGTGCTAAATGATATTCTACGATTCAATACAGAATTTTGGCTTTCTTTGCAGTTTTTATCAATTTTTCGGCAAATTTCAATGAAATTTGGGTACATTTTTCAGCACTATTTTGTGCATATGTTTATCAATGTTCTAGTTCATCATTGTTAAACTTATTATTTTGATTAAATTCTGCCAAATAATATATATAAGTATCAATTTTTGTCCATTTTTAGTTATTTTAATGATTTTTTTAGCACATTTTTTTAAATTTGAGCAATTTAATTTGCTAAAGAAGTGCTACCCAACAAACTCATCCATTCATTTGGATCGCTTGATTTTTTGTTGCAAGAATGGAATTTTCCCATCCCTATACAATATACCTACGAACATACATACACTTATTTAATTACATGAATAAGTGTTAAAATCTGGGATTCGTTTCAGAATGCCTGAACACTGATTTCAAAGGAGAACATTATCAAAACTTTTATTTTACTATTTTGGAGCCATTACAATAGCTTCATTTTCAACAAAAAATTGCTAAAAACAAAATCCAAAGTAAAATACTTTTCCGAAATTCGAAGAATTACAGGGTGTTAACCTTGGGTACCTACCACAGGCCAGGGATCGATTGTACAACTAATTTGCAACAAAAAGTGATTCTTAGACTTTTTTTAGAGGCTTTGATCGAAGTAATTTCACTTTTTTTTTTTTTTTTTTTTTTTTTTCGATTTTACCCTTAACTCACTAAATTGGCCATAACTCCTTTAATTACCTATGCAAATTCAAATTTAATTATACCGTTCGAAGGAGTGTTGAATTTCCCATCTCCCTAATGTACCAAGAAATTTATTTTAGATATCTCAATTGGTAAAACGCTTCAAATTTGTATACAAAGGTTTATTATTTTTGTATTAGATATCCTTTCTACGCAGATCATTGGTCTATAATTATTATTAAACCCCATATACTCGTGTATCTAGTAGTATTTTTTAACGCTTTTTGTAAACGCATTTTTCGTTCATGTGCCAAAGTAAAGACATAAAATGTCAAAAGTCTGGGAGACACTTTTTGTTACAAATTATTTGTACGATCGATCACTGGCCTGTGACAGGTACCAAAGGTTAACACTATCAATACTTCTAAAAATCCTCTTTTACTGCATCACGGAGACAGAGTCGGGATTAGCGAGGGAAGTGAGCGTGCACAGCTAGTAAAAAAACGTTGATTCGTAACATAAATACCAAACGACAAAATAATATTGTAGCGGATCCTTAAACTATGTGCAATTATACAAGCATTCCTATCGGTAATTTCAAACAATACGTAGGCACAGCAGGGCGGTGGTAACAAAGCTAAAACCTGGCAGCAGGCTCGTGCCAGGAAAGCAGTTCGAAGCTCATCGTAGTGGTAAGTAGTACATGTTAGTGTGGGAGTAGTGTCCATTGTTAGTTGTTACGCGGGAGGGTGGTTGATAACATCGCCGAAGACCCACAAGCCCATGACGGCCTCACAGACCCCCCCTCTGCCCCCTAAAGGTCCATTGTCTTATCTACTATACTCCTCGTCCGTTTTAACTTTCCTAACTCGGCTAATTTGTCATTTGCGAAACGCTCCTCTCCCGCGGCCGGAGGGGGTTTTGGCGGGTCCGCTTGTTTTATGGATGTCTCTCTCTTAACGTTTTGTCTCTGCTCTGCTAATGAAGTGAAACGGAGTGCTGAGAGGTTTTGAAATGGGGGGACTGTGGTCATCACGTAAAGAGGTTCGGAAAATTGAACTACGTAGAAGGTACTTACCTACGGACAGCGCTACCGAACTAATTTTTATGCACAGAGCGTAAGTTTTACAAACTTTAAACATTTAGGTAACAGGATACGAATTTAATTTTTCACATTTTTTTCGACCTCAACTGTTTTTCGGTTTATTATCCCGTAATAAGGAGGGCTCACTTCATGATCAACTAGAGAAACAATGCAAACAGCTTTTTTTTGCATACCTACTTACCTAGCACATTTATGGATTTTGTGATTGGTACCTAATTAAAAGTTGTTTTTAAATTGTAAGTCTAAGCACTATTTCACTTTAACGAAGAAAACAACCATTAGCCCCCCCCCCCCACCCCCTTTCCCCAGCCTTTCTTTTGATAAATATTAACTTTGGTGGTTTCAAAGGTAACCTAAAAACTTTTCCCCGAAAAATATTTCCCCGAAATTTCAACCGCCGAAAAAATTCCCAAACAAAAATTTCTTCAAATGTGGAAAAAGTTTCCCCAAATCGAAGTTATGGAACAACTAAATCGCTGTAACAAAATTGTATTAGAAATCGATACGTACTCATGAGAAGTAGGTCAAATTATTGCACAAAGGTTGATTATTTCCGTATTGTATAGTTCTTCTACGCAGGAGATCCGTGTGTAAGTAATCATTGAACTAAGTCTGTTATACATTAGGTATCTAAATATATCTGCACTTACAGGTGGGAAAAGTTGTAATAAACCCCGTTAGATGAAGTTAAAATTCCGTCTTTGTATCAGCTGGTACGAGCGTCGTAATAACAAAGCAATCATTTCTGTTTTCCACCAAATATGATTAGTTGTTATGTTGTAATTTTTTTTCTGTCAATGTTCTAGCCTTTAGGAAGACTAAACGGATGAATGTACATAGATACGGGTGGTTTCATCCGATTCATTTGGTAAATGTCCATGAATGAGACAAAAAAAAAAGTAATAATAATACCTAATAATAATAACAACAATAATGATAAAAAATAATAATATTCTAATAACTTGCAAGTTTTCAAAATCTCGATTTTGCAATACCTATTTCGCCTCTTAATGACCACCCTTTGGGGTTGATCAGCATTGATGCCGATGTTGTCCCGGCCAATGAAGGGTTTTTGAGTGAAATTTCATAATGCTTGGTCCAGTAGTTTTGGAGAAAACAGACGTCTTCATTTACTCTCTCACCAATTTCGAAGGTTTCAACGAACAACCTAAATCTTCGTTCTCATTTCAACATACATAGAACGCAAAATTTGAAAACGCCTAGGGTGTTATCCATTATCAAGGCCGTGGGAAGCGCAAACGAATGAAAGTAGACAACTGTGGGACCTATAAAAAAAAATAATTAAAATAAAAACTGTACTTCGCAAGTTTTTAAGATAGATACTGAATTTTTAATTTTAGAACCCTTTAGTTATACCTACTCATTGGGCTTGGTCGCTGGGCCGTCGCAAAGGGAGGTGGGTGGTGGGGGGATACCGCTCCCCACTCCCCAATTTTTTTTTTTTTTTTCGCTCAGTTTAGAAAATCGGAGAAAAAAATACATAAGTAAAATAAACAATAATAATAACAGTACAACTTTTAATAACAGTACCTTGACAACTTTTAACAAATTTTAGATATCTTAGACGGCAAGACTAGCTTAATAGTTAGACTCGATTAATTTATAACATACCTAAAGTTTTCACCTTCTAATTTTCCTTCCATCAAATTATCCACATTCCCTTAGTTTCGCAACTTGAAAGATTTTTAACTCGTCAATTTGTTTGGCTAAACATTTTTTGCATGGGTTCTCAATTGGTTCAATTTCAACTTGCCAATTTGTCAACTTTTACTTTTCCGTTCCGCAATTTCTCCACTTTTCTGATTGCTCCTATTCCTCAACCGCCCTCTTCAATTTTTCAACTTGGAAAATGTCTAACATGCCGACTTTTAAAGATAGAAAAATTGGGTTAATTTTCCACTTCCTAATTTGTATGGAGGGAAGATTTTTTACGACTTTTTGACTGGCTAATACCCCAATATTTCAACTTCTATCTTTTCATTCACCAGTTTTTCTACTTTTCACTTCTATTTTCAAACTTCGCTGTACTAGTTTTCTAAATTGGAAAATCAGAGACCCCGCTTTCCATCCCTCTAATTTTCCAAAGTGCAAATTTCGTCAGTGCTCATTTCATCTCGGGCGATTTTTCGGTGTTCTTTATGACTACTTCTTAAATATATTTTACAACTCTACTCGCACAGTTTTTAAATCAAACCATTTGTGACATTTGGGAAATAAAGAAAGTAAAACTTTATTGGAAAATGTACGATTTAAACACGACGACTTATAATATTCCAAGAGAGAAACAATTATAGTTACGATTGTTTAATACTAGAAAATACCAACTTACTAATCTGCTAACTGACAAAATTTGAACGTGAATTATTTTGGTAAATCCAGTCTAAATTTTATGTACCACTAGATCACTCGTGTTTAAAACACGTTGTCTAAATTTTACATATAGACGACATACGTCTGATATTGCGTATGTCAGATCAATAGATAATTCTAACTCGGTCCTCTTTACCCACCCTTACATTATCAAATACCTATCCTACCATTTTATCAAATTCGAACTAACATTAATACTTGATCATTTAGTGACTGGGACTGAAATCGAACTGAAATCTCGACTTCTAGACTTTTAAACTTCGAAACGTACCTACCTATCACAAAAACTATCAGGTCTACTCATACTGGAACATTTACGCTTTCGTTTACAATTCCAAGACACCGAGCTACTCTGCAGTCTCGTATTGAACGGCTACCGTTTGTCACTCTGAACACCCGTGAAGGACATGCCATTTGTTTTGAACGGGTAATATCATAGTTCCCGAGGATCGTCTTCACTTAATACGACCCGAACGATCTGATCGTGACAGGCCCCTTCAGCTGGAGACTATAGGGTGAGGGGGCGGTGAACTATGTGCTGCAATGGATGGGTCATGGGCATTCTTTTGCAGTTGACAACTGTTATTTTCTAGCCGTTTTCATATTGATACCTCTGTCTGCTATGATGACAATGAAGAGTGGAAAGTCCGGATCAATGAAGCCCAACGTGACATGGGTATCGATCGTAAAAAAATTTAAGACACGAAACGGTCGAGTCACTTGTCGAGCATCGCGTTCTTTATGTTGTGAAGTATTTTGGATAGGTGTAACAGTCCACCAGTAGTGCCACCAGAATTACTACCAGTATTACCGCCAGTATTACTACCTATACCTATGACTCATTTTGACAGTAAGACAGTGTTAGACATTGTTATAACCTTGGAACCACAGTATAATTTTTAATTTAGGCATTGCACAGGGCAGTTATAGTTAGTTAATCCCGAATTAGAACGAAGAAGATGACCTGCTTGATAAAATATAATTATTAGTTACATTTGAGGTATTGTCGAAGGACCATCCCAGTAATACCAGGAAAAACAGGTTGGATCATGATGACATGACATTGTGAATAGACCAGCTGGGATACTGAAATTATAACTCAAATGGTGGCTGTGATTTTCAAAATATATGTAATTAAACTTTAAACAGTAGGTACTTTTCCTCAGCTCCAAAAACTGTACAGTGTGGTAGGAAATTACCAAAATACCTAGGTTCAGGCTACTCACAAGTGGCCCCTGGAAATAGATACATAGACAAGGAGGTAGGTACCATATTACAGATTTAGTGTATACAGGACGATTTGTATGAATATATGTCTTGTTAAGGTCTAGGACCTTAGTAGAGTTCGTAAAACTAATAGCAGCAAGTACGGTGAAGATGATGTGTTGAGTGTGAGGTTGAAGACAGGTCTCTAGTGAAGGAAAGTTGTGACAAAAAAGTGTTGTGGTGATATTTGTGGCATGACAAGTTTAGGTAAGATCCAACTTTAAATTTACACTTCAATGAACTAATTTTACCCCTTAACACACATAAATTTAAGCACAACTCACAAACTAAAATTGTTTGAGTTTAAGTGTAAAACTAGGTTATAACTGAGCTAGAAAGATCTCCAAGTGTTGTTGTTTAATTCAGCGTAAAAAAATACCTAGAAACCGACCACGTTCGCGTAGGTTCATAGAGGGTTTTTCCAAAAAATATATATTTCATTGTGGAGGGAAAAAACAATACATTTTTTAACATTAAAACATAATTTTCTCCACTAAACAGCGAAGTAAAAGTAAAATTGACTGTACCGTTGGAAAGAATATTAAATGAAGTATAGTCCAAAATGCTCTGGTTCCGATCCCGTTGTACTCGTATGTTAGCAACGTTAAAAATGCTCGCTTAATGTGGGCACGAGGCCGGTTAGTGTGGTAAAATCCACCTTAAAACTACCTAACACCAAACAAAACCACCTAAAAACCACGTAAAACTACCTTAAACTGCCTAAAAACACCTGATAACCACCTAAAACCACTTAAAATCACCTACTATTCTACCATATACCACCGAATGTAAACCAACTTCTAATCCTTTTTATGCGGGCAGCTGCTTATGCTGTAGTTTTCATCAGATTCGCCAGTATCCGTTTTTTTTTTTTAATTAGTAGTAGTAACGTTCTGAAGGTTTTCAGAAATTCTGTTTTTTTTTTTTGTTTTTTTTTCCGAATTCGGCAGTTTTCAAGCTGCTGCTACGGTATTAAGTTGGTGTTTTCTAAGGTTGAAAGGGCTCCATACTTATGAAAAATCCAATGTTGATTCCAAAACTGTTGTTGAAAGTTAAAATTTATTGAAATAAATTGGAGAAATTCGAGATTGAAAGAAAAAGAAAAAACACAGCTTCTTAAAAAAATGCGTTTGGCCGCAAAATACTCCATTTTTGATATAGTTTTATGCAACAATTTTTTTACATCTACGAGTGGTTCTTCCTGCATATGTATGTCGTTATACATTAATGGTTCACTGATGGGAACACGGTAAAACAAAACCCTTGAATGTTATTGACAATAATCATTCATCACCAGCAGTATAGTAGTGATGTTATTAACCTAAGCTAACTCGCACGGTTCCTCAAAGGATATTCTTAAAATTATCACTGTAATCACAAAAGTTAACTCCTTATATACAAAACAAATGTTTTTGATAAAAACAACTTATTTAATACCTTTAGTGGCGTAGCTGCTCCTATTAAGATATATCCGTAAAATAAACTCAGAATAGACCCACAAGCGCTCCGAGCCAAACAAAATATTCATCTAAGAATATGCTCTCGATTAGAATCAATAACACAAAACGGGTTTAGGTATAGAACGAGTAGATTATTAGCGCAATATTTTAATAATTATAGTATAATAATTGGTATAATATTATTTCGATGTAATTGTGGATGGAGTCCTTAATGCGTGACACCAAAAGCAATATTGATAAAACTGTTTGAATATATTACGAACCTAGTGTCAGCTACTTCTGCACATGGTTCAACATTTTCGCCTAGTTGTCAATTTTTCAGATTGAGCCTTTAAGTACTCACATCTATCGAACTAGACCGGTATAAGAACCTACTGTTTTTTCCTCGACGTGTTAGTGAATGTGCAAATTGAATTGATCGAATTGTTGAAGGATTGTTTGGTCCTGAACGAGTTTGTTTAATAACTCTCCACTACCATAGAATTCGTGAGAAGTCTAATCTCCTTGAAATAGTTTCGCTTCAACCGCTAACCCCTATCAAGTTTCTATGTCGTCGGAGCATCCTTGGCTCAAAACAACCAATCTCGTTACTGCATCCACTTCATATGCTACGAGCCAACGAACAATCAAATTGAATTTCACTCCCGAGTGTAATCGAAGTCTCGTGTAGCTGTGAGGATGCATCCAACGAGATTACTCCAACAAGGCACCAAGCGACGCTGAGTGTCGCCTAGGGCCGTGTGGGTTAATTGGTGAAGGCGGCCCTTTCTTGTTTCTAGTACATTAACGATGAGAGGAAAGAGTGAGGGATATTGGATGGTCTGGAAAAATGAAAAAATACTTACGAGTGACTATCAATCCTAAAATACATTCATACACATAAAACACTGAATTCCGGTTAAGATTTGTGGGATTATCCGCTCGGGTTAACATCTGATTTTCGATTTGACAGAGCTAACTATTGAGGAAGTCCTGCGAATGACTTGTACGGAAAGCGACGGCTGGAGAACCTGGAAACCTTTGTTTGCAGATTGTGCAGCACAAAACTACAAAAGGTTTCTGAACAACTGATAGAAAGAATATGAAATGACGTCATAGGATATTGCCACTAAGGATTTCCCTCATGCAGACGCAAGAATGAATTGCTCTCCTATAACGTCATTTATACTTTGGGTTCAATAATTAGATACTCTTTACATCGCACCTATTAGGAAAAGCCTTGTCGAGATCTACCAATGACGAAACAGGCGAAATAGACTATTCCTCAAGTCATAGATTCTCGACAAGCCCTTCTGATATTAGAACAAATAATGTAAAGAGGCTGTTAGCAATTGTGTAATGGTACATATACTTAACTGGACTTGAGCGTCATTAGTTCACCGATTCCAGTGATTTCTGTTCATCGTTAATGATCTATTTATCATCAAATTTTTTATCTCCTTGTCAACGAATTCCAAAACTTCTCTTCTCGATTGATGTTTTCCATGGATGCACTAATAAAATGGATAACCAATCATACTTCGCTAATAGGATAGTACACCTTTGCAGACAAAAAGCGATTGCTATTGCCCAAAATGAGAGCATAATGATAGATTTCCTAGAAGCTATTTGATTAATTGAAAGTTGAAAATATATAGTAATGAAAACAATATTGATTGAAATATCTAACCCTTTCCCTTATTTCGGAAATATGATAAAGTTTTTGAGGGAGTAGCAGAACCATCCACCAACATGGAAGCGCTATTTGAATTTCATTCCACTGCAAAAGAGACACATACGTATGAACCTGAAGCTGTTAAATGCAAGGCTAATACGCGCCTGTGAAACTCGTTACGACCTCACACCTCGGGATTTCCATTCCTTTGAGAGTCGAGGAGGGTGTACCGCCCATAATCATAATTTCTAGGCAGGATAACGAGTCTGAAACTTCCCGGACTCCGGTTTTTCACTATAATACGAAAAAAACTCCAGGTATTTTTTATTCTTTTTTATATTTTAGGCAAAAAGACTCCGTCATGTTTTATTTAGAGGTGCTCGGTGACGTCCATGAATTCTTGACGCCCGTATCGCCGTCGTTTTCTCACGTAAATGTGATGTTGTAGGCGATAAGACGGAGGGAAGTGAGTCACATAGTCCCAACGGGGCGGTTTCATCTCCGAGGTCTGGTGGTTAACCCCATGTGGTCGGAAAGAACATCCTGGAATGCAATGCAATGCGAAGACCTGAGTTTAAAGTGAAAGAAATTGATGTGGTTAAGGTGAGTTTTCACCTTATGGCTGCATAGTTAAATGAAGTAGTGAAGGTGTTTTCCTTATAGGAATGACGGTAGACAGCTAGTTTTATGATTTGTTTATTGAAGCAACGTTTCTGCCTCCAACATTGGTGAGGCCCTAGTCATGCTTAAATTGTAGAGAATTGTACTGAGTGGAACTACAAGTAACTTAATCGTTGTTAATTGTAGAAAAATTAAGTTACTTGTAGTTCCTCTCTGTACAACTCTCTACATTTTAAGCATAACAAGGACCTCACCGATGTTGGAGGCAGAAACGTTGATTCAATAGACAAATCATAAAAATAGCTGTCTACCGTCATTCTAAAAAGAAAAACACCTACACTAAAGTGAAAGAGACACAGGATGGATTGACTGATGTGAATAGACCTAATACTTTATCATTTATTTCCTGAAGTATAAGCAATGTTGATAAGTTACATTCAAGGTCATTACTTCTTTCGCAAAATTAAAAGTGTACATAGAAACCGTTTATTGATCGGATTTGTTGCATAGGTACTTTAATCTCCCATTATTATTGATTACTAGAGGCCTGTTAGGGCTTGGAAAGCCCTAGTCTAGTCCGTATAACAATAGTACCTAACAGGAACTCAGCAGATTATAGTAACGATATAAGTCCTACCTATTTGCGGCGTTATGTGACCTGGTGCAAAGCTAAGGCGATGTTAATAAATGATTAAAAAAGAGGAAATACCGATCAAAATGTAAGTAATGTAATAAAATAAAGCCAAAAACAAATCGGACCGCCTAGATCAAGATAATCACAGAGGCGAACGGCGACATTTGAGGCCGTCTAACACTGAAATCGGTCCGCGAAGTTCTCCACGATTTCGAACATCGTACAAAAATAACTCTCCTAGATGTTAGTAACTACACTACGTTCCTTACTTGCCGTGGCAACTGTTGTTACTGCCACAGCCTAATAAACAGAGAGTCTGTCTACCTATCAAATTTCAACTTCCTACAGTGAACAGGAAAGAATTTAGCTCACTCAGCTGATCAGAAAAGACCCCATCACTACGTTTCTTACTAAGAACCGTTCGGAATTATATATAAAGTCCGCTAAGTTCTCCAGTTTCAATTTCTTCCTTCACAAATAACCCTCCTAGATGTTAGTAACTACACTACGTTTCTTACTTACCGTGAATTATTGGCAACTGTTGTTACCGCCACAGCCTAATAAACAACTCTCGTTGATAAGGACCGCCTAGAACACACTTCCGTCTGGGGGGTGAAGCACTTGGCGGCGGTCGGCTCCTTTCGTGAGCACTCGGAAACAATCGGCCGCGCTCAAAGAAAGGTTTCTATTTCTTAGGTTCTATTGAGGTTATAATAGCCTGTTTCCCATTTCAACGAAGCGCTGTACGCAAAATTTGTATCACAATTTCAGTGTTTTTCACGTACAACCCAGCCGTTGCTAGGGGAATGGAACTTCCGCAGTTTTCATCGCACAAAAATCGTTCGCCACTCGTTGGAAAGCGCTTGATTTATGTGATAAATGTTCACATCTCAAGCTACCAATTTCCCCCTCCTTACGTACCTGGCTACATTCCAAAACTAAGTTGATTGGACTATAAACAATTTTAATAAGCCGGTTACAATATTCTTAACGTAAAGCAATAGCATCATTTACTCCACTCCATAGGAAACATTTTAATCCTCTTGACAACAGTCGAGGACAACTCGAGGACAACCGTTATGAAATCCCCAATCAAAGACATATCCATGTAACATGGTATCTGCTAATAAAGCGGATAGTGGAACTCGTTTACGAGTGAATGAAGAAAATTTTGATTTTACAATTTGTGGAGCCATTAATTTTCTACAAAAATTGTAGAAAAATTGGTTCCAATCATGCAAGATGATCACTGTTTTTTCGTAATGTACAAGAGTAATTTCGTAGTGTGCAAAGAAAAGTCAACCATCGTATGTTATGACAAACAAGTTATTCTAAATGATAACCTGCTAAGCTAAGAATTTTTAAAATTTTAAACAATTTTTTACCGTTTCTATTGATTTTTTTAAACGAATTTTTGAGAGAGAAAAAAAACACTAACTGTAATGACTCAAAAAGTGTTTTTTTAATATATATTTTACTCTTACTGGAGTATATCGGTTCAATTCCAGTTAACAGATATATCTAGGTAAAAGTATGTGTTAAAAAATAGGTATGTATCACTAAATATATATTTAAAAAAAAAAAAAAAAAAAACTTGATACTAATCATTACCGACTATATTCGGGAATAAGGACTAAATCGTTAAATTTCGAAAAAGTTTCGTCTCTCAAAATTGAAGCCCAGACTTTCTGGAAATTTTGAAATTCTGTATGCTCATTTATATCTAGAACATCATTTTCACATGTTTGAATAAATTCATATGCATAACAACATCTTTTTCACATGTTTGAATAAATTTATAATTTTAAAATGTTCTGATGTAAGTTTTCGTTTTTGGAGATGAGTTCCTTTCCGAAATTACCGATTTAATTGAGGGAAAAACAAGTATATGTGCGATAGGAGATAATAATCAGAAGATTTCTGAAAGTCCGAAGATCTACGGACAAGTTTCTGAAAATCCGAAGATCTACGGACAAATATGCCGTAGTGTTGGCAACGCAACCTAGAACACGATCAAGGCGGGTATAGAGACGAACGGCGACACTTTTGCAACAAACTTGGGGCCGTGCTGATTCGAATGAGCAGTCTAACACTAAAATCTGGCCGCGAAGTTATTCACAATTTCAAAGACCGTTGAGAATTATATATAAAGATGATCAATTGGGATATAAGTAAGGTAGACATCAACACACGGTAATAACCAATCGAGTACCAAACTCTCACCAACTTGACAAAGAATTCGAATTAGGAGGAGCAGCTACCTATCTCCACGTTGAGGAAACCTCCAGCAGCAATAGTTTGACTTTCGTAGCCAGTACTATTTTGGTTTACTATTTTCAATAATGAACCTTCGTAATCCACCAAGGGAAAAAAAGTAACTCCCGCTGAAAATTTGTCGGTTCACGTTTCAATATGAGTAGAATTCAAAAAATTACTAAACCAAATTTTATTAAACTTGTGTTAAAAATCACATTTGAAGTCTAGATGCTCCTAAAAGCTCGGCATCAATTGTTTTCTGGTATTAAAGGGCTAAACATTAAAAAATTGGGATCTCGAATACTTTCAAGGTAACAGTAATGCTTTTTTGTTTGTCAATGATAATTATAATCCCAAAAAATCGACTAAAACGAAAAGCTATCTAACACAGAAATAATAAACCATTGTGTTTATAATAAATAATAATAAAAATAATTACCCATTGGCAGCGTTTTTTTTCCCGAAATTCTAACACTGTGAAAGCAAACAGTACAGGGTTGCGGATGGTTTTATTCGATTCTCTGGAATTATATTTATCCAATGGCAATTAAAATATCATAACTTTTAGCTTGGAAGTTTTTGAGATTTCGATCTTCGAATAAGTCAGTCAATGGATGATAGATAACCTTTACGAGTGATACAAACTTATCCCGAACTTCTATGATCAACTAGACCCCAAATCCAAGTTTCATCAACTTTGATCCAGTAAATTCGAAGAAAAACTTTGGAATGCGATCGTCGGACAGATGGATTTTTTCAATTCGATCTTTGGTTTCAACGCATTTTAAACGTAAACCAGCAAATTTTGAGGAGGGAGGGGTTTGCAAATTGTTTTTTAGGTCGATTACATGAGTTCATTAATGAAGATAATTAACGAAAATTTGGGAGTTATGGTGTAAAACTTGGTTACAACGGAGATCGAGGGATCTGCATGTTTCACCATTCGATTCAACATGAAACCAAAAATGTTGAAACCAACCCAAATTTGTGGGTTTATGGAAGGTAAGTTTTCATAAAACCTAAGATTTATTTGAATAAATAAAAGTAAATTAAAAAAATAAAAAATAAAATAAAATAAAATAAATGAAATAATAAAAAAAAATAATGACACCTGTATTTAAATACTAAATAACCTGTATTTAAATGACCTGTATTTAAATACTATTTTCTCCTCGAATTGGCAAAATAAAAATTAACATTTAAAATACCTTTGGTAAGCTGATATTTAAGGAAAGATTTTCCCGCTACAAAATCTCTTCAAAAGGTGTGGAGCCATTTGAAAAACATATTGATTTTTTAAAATGAGAAAATGTTCAATTCAGACCTAAACTGGTTCAACTGAATTCTAAAAGGAAATGTAATGATCTTTCCAGCGGTGTGACTATTTTTGGTTTTACCGTGAACCTAAGGTAAGTTTGTTATGGTTATGTTTAAGATATGGAAAAAAAGAGAAAAAAAAAATCTTAAGCTTGAAATTATTCAAAAACAAAGCATTTAACAAAAAATCTTTTTGTTGGAAACTAGTTTTACAATCGATCTTTAGAAGGTTTTAAACAAATAGTGTAAACACCCTTTTATTTTTATAATTGTATTGTAATGAACTTCATAAGCATTCTTCCATTTCGCCATTCAATTTAATTTCATTTAATAGTTTACAGCTGAATGAGTAGACTAATTCACCAAACAAAAGTGAGATCTTGTTGTGAAAGAGCCGAAGTTTCTGTAAAGCCGGTCGGGTGCAGTGGTTTTTCCATCAAGTCGCAAAGCACTCCAAACCACCAGTCGAAGATCCCAACAGATCGACTCAACTTCTCTCTCAGCTTAAAAGTACTACATCGGATTACTTCTCTCCCGGTCTTCTAAAAGTTCAGTGCGTTTTCCTCCGAATCTTTCAACTTATAAGGTCTCTTTTCTCACCAATAAGCCGATTCGAACTATTTGTTGGCCAACCGATGTTCAGGAGGATTTGTCACACTTTGCATCGAGATTAGAAAAAATACATCAACCGAGTGCGTGAATAAATCAACAGAAACGTTGAAATTCGACGAATTATAATAGACTCATTGCTTCGTCGTTTCTCTTCGCCCACGAAGACAGCTATTTCTATTTCTTATGTGAGAATAGGATAGTTATCGAAGGAATTGTTCAGAGAGTTGATCCTTGCACTATATAATCCAAAACAATGAATAATTGGGAGGAATAAGCGAGGAGAGCGGAAGAGCATGCTTGGCGGTTTGGTACCTAATGTATTCGTACCATATATTTTTGAAAGAAAACCCTGGACCTGGATTTTTAGTGTCCTGGGACAAAGTTTGGTACAGGCTTTAGTGATATAATTTTAGCGGGGCCATGTAGTACATCATGAAAATCAAAGTTAGAATTTTTCGCTTGCTCAAAAGTTTTGGTGAGCTACCAGATCAGGTAGAGATGGAGGTATCGTCCATAACCAATCGTTGTTCATTATAAAACTATTTATCTGCTGTAATTTTTGCTTCCAAAAGCCGTTTGGTGAGCCAACGTCGATTCCAAAAATTGATTTTAGATGGGTAGTTAAAAATTTTGACTTGGCTACTGGTTATTTTGAAATGTGTTCCGATTTGGCTCCTCCTCCCCCCCCCCCCCCCCCCCCCCCCTCCCCCAAAAAAAAACTAGGCCTTGGAAGACGATTGATTTGAATACTAAATTGAGAGGATTCAGTATTATATAGGTCTGAGGGCCAAAGTCCGGGTACTCAGTGAATTGTGCTTATGTTAAGCTCAAGGTTGAAGTTACAATTTGAACTGGTTACCACATTGTTAGGATGGGCAAAGATGTTATGCAGCCAAGAGACCTGAGAATGGAAAATTGATAGCTAATAAAACTGTTCGAACAAGAACCAGGAACGATGTACGTAAGTATTTTAAAAAAGGAGAAGAATTTAATGAAACCGCAGACATCGATCTTGATTCGTAACTCTTTATTTTAGGAAATAGGCGATCTCTTCTTCACAATGTGTTTTCTTCGTTTTCTCAGAGTGAGGATAAGTCTTTTCCAAACTCCAGACTTGCTACTCAGTGTGCTAAGTCGAGTGGGTACTCTCCTATGTATTTCCTGTTTACTCCCTTTTCCTTTCGTAAATGAAACAGTAAAATGTGTAAGTATGGGTGCACCATAATACCTTTGGTTTTTGTATATTCGACAATGAATGAATCAGCTTATTGGGGTGAGTGGATCA
Organism: Adelphocoris suturalis; assembly: GCA_030762985.1. Lineage (NCBI taxonomy): Eukaryota > Metazoa > Arthropoda > Insecta > Hemiptera > Miridae > Adelphocoris > Adelphocoris suturalis. The sequence continues at coordinate 45,786,331 of CM061048.1, forward strand.
AAAGTAGGAAGTGACAACATAGTTTGAAACTCCTAGTTCTAGATTCCAGCATTCAACGGTCTCCGAAACGTTTCCGAACGCGCAGTCGTGCTCTCACTTTCAAAACTTTCAACGGACTGCATGTTTGTAGGAGCGATCACCCGGCTGCATCTCATAATGAGTTAAATGCGGAAGAAACTGTTGAAAAGGTTATGAGCTGTATTGTCCTCTCCGACGACTGAACAACGCGAAGGAGTCAACCGCGACCCAGCAGTGCAAGTCACGTTTGCCCCTTAGCAAGTGAAAAGAGCTTGACCCCGCCCCCGGGACCAACTCTGTGCTCATCCTCGCAGAATCTCAACTCGTACACAAGAGAGGGTAAAGATCTTTGTCGTTAATAAACATTGCAGCGGCGTCTTTATGATATAAGATGATTGTAACTTGGGTAGATCGCTGTGTGGATTGTTGTGCGCATGAGTTGACGCGGAGGGTTGGGGAGAGTTATAGGAGTCTTCGTGCATAATGCGTCTTCTGCTAATCTCCATGTGCATCTTAACCATTCTCATTGGTACGTGCAGTAGAATACTGGCACAAACGAATTTCTAATGTTTGACCTATAGGAGATCGTACAATTGACTAATTCTGTTTGAAAGCTACGAATAAAAAGATGAATAAATAAAAAAATCGGGAAAAACAAGCCGAAGTAACTGGTAGAGATGGTGAGATGGTGAACTGATGGTGAGAGAGTGGCAGGAATGGTACAATCATCAGTCCTCGTTTAAAGGTATGTATCATTTCCAGGTCATGGAAAAAGTTTCCAAAACACCCCACATACTCCAACTAAGACTTCCAAGAAAACAAATGGTGCAGCTAATACGCCTTCGCACAGGACACGGACATGTCAACCGGAGTCGCTTTCTCACTCAGCTAGCTGACTCACCAAACTGCGAATACTGCGAAAATGTGGTGGAGGATATGGAGCACAAAATTATGAATTGTCCCCTCTATGCCGAAGAACGACAAACTTTCGATTTTATAAACGAACATCAAGATCTCGCCCATGTTCTACAAACGGCAACTCTTCGAGAGCTCAAGGAACTGTTAAATTTCATGTCAAGTGCTGGCATTCGCTTGTGAATATGCCATCTCGCAGTGAACTGTAATTTCTCCGTGTTATAGCTTTACTTCTTGTTAATTACTGGTTATATGCTTCAATTAGGATGCGCAACCATTAATAAAGAATTAAAAAAAAAAAAAACGTGTAGAGATATTGAAAATTTGTAAACAAAGTCAAATTTAGTTGATGAAAAGTTGAAAACGATTGAGTTCCTAAATTCTTTTCATTATTTGTTTTCTTATACTACATTAGAATTATTAAATATTTGGAATGACCTATATTAATTCTGTGAAATAATAAAATCCCTATTTGTAGGATCAATACAGTGAATGAATATTCTTCAGTAGTTTACTACTATCGTTTGAGTGAACATTTTAATCACACACCTATCAACTGATACGAACTTGTGTAGCGGGTTCAGAACCCAAATACTTTCTGCATTCAGAACTGTATCACTATGTAGGAGCGACTAATTATATTGGGTCGGCAGATGTTTAAAAAATAATATTTATTTGTTTTATTTTTCGATTTTATGGGAGAATAAAAAGTAAAAATCTCTTTAAATTCAGAGAGTATCTGTGTATGTATTCCAGTTATTGTGAGTTTACCAGTTTTCCACATAAAACTGTTCAGTCAGTCCGAATTTCCTTGAGCGAAGCCTTTATGTTATCTGGTTTTGGTTGACACAATGTAATTCAGTATTGTTGCTTAATTTTGAATAAATGAATCCTTCCCGAATTCAAATTATGAAGAAAAGTTTTCAACATGGTACATGGTTTCGTCACAGCGAAGATTCGTTACACGGTCTTGATATGGATATATCTTTTACTGATAAATTTAAATTGTGTTCCGTTTTTCGGTTTTATTTTTTCCGGCTGGGATACGTAAGACAAGGATTTGAAGTAAGTTTTCACATAATCCTAGATAATAGTGATTGTGAGATGGTGCTGACAGTTATCGAATTGTCTTCAAAATGTGGTTAACTAGTGGAAGACAAAAGAGCAAGTAAAACACTGACAAAATCTCTCAACCCAAAGACATGCAAAACTATTTGGGACGTTTTAGACTAAGAAATAAGGTACTTCTGCATACTTTATACCTTATTTAAAAGTAGGTAATATTAGTCCGTGTATCTAAACATTTCAATGAATTATTATTTTTATGTTGGTGTAACAAAGTATTTTCCCGTGCTGATAATGTCACCGTCCTGTCGACGAATTAAGAAAGTATCTATTGTTTTGCTGTGTAGACTGGAAGAGAATGGACATTTTAAAATAATTGTCTAGCTGCTGTAATTGTCTATAATTGTTTGGTGAGAGCATTTAAAAAACTAAATTTTCAAGATTTTGTTTATTGTTCTTGAGAAAGTTTAAAATATTTGAATCAATTATACTATACATTAAAAGGCAAATGTACCGCTTAATTATCAAGGAGATCCGCCCCTAAAAAGAAGAAGGCAGTGCGAATTAAACCGACAAAGGAAAAGAGCTTGTAGCCAGCGGAGATTAAACGGACGCGATAAAAATTCATTTAACATTGACCGTGCGTTTCGCTAAGTCTCGTCGTTGGCTCATCTTCTTTCCGCCAGTGCGCAAGGTGACTGTTTATAGTTGTTTCCTCTCACGCCCTTTTTCATTAAACAAATACTTTTACCTACACTTCTCGAAGCATCCACAACATCAGGAAGATTAGCATTAGATAACATTGGATTAATAACATTAGATAAACAAAACCATTTCAGTACATATTGAAACTTAATTTCGGTTAAACATTTTGTTTTTGGCGAGCTTTCATTGCCGAATAATATTCATTGATCGTCAGTAGGTATTGATATAATTCTTAAGGATTAATCAAATTTATATTTGTTTTAATTAGTGTTGTTTGGTGAATTAATTTCGAGTAATTCTCCTTCCAGCTCATCAAACGTTTTTAGTTGTAGCGTGTTACAGAAAAGGAACTCGGGCCTCCACTCTGTTTTATTTGCACCATTTATCCACACCTCTTCTTTGAAAATTTACTCTATCGGCATAATTGAGTACCTACTTTTATGGTTTATGACGACTTTGGGGAAAAGCGCGTGTCTGAAGTCTTCAAATTTGACATCAATTGAAATTAGAGGAGTGTGACAAAAATCATAATGCAGCTATTAGCAATTATCTCAAATGCAGCTAAGATCATCCTTGGTTGTTCGAGTTTGGAAATGACTAATTTTATCGTTTCAAATCATCGAGATGCTTGCGTTCCAGAAGGGAATCTGCGATTGAGAAGGGAACCGTCATAGGCCCGTTTGGGCATTCAGTTAGTAGGTATATACTTAAATGTTTCGAAGGTTTAAAAACTAGAATATAGAGTGGAAAAGTACATCAACAATTATAATCCGTCTCGGGCTACTAAGGTTCAGTAGAATGACAAGATAAGCGGTAGTGTTCTCAGGGACTGTGAAAATACCCATACCAACGTTCCCCTACCGGCTATGGCATATCATGCAACTGGGAAGAATACCGTCATCACTTTGAGATCAGCGTATTTCGTTATATTTCTGCCATAGATGATTTGATTTAACTATTTTATCACAATGAGGTTAACTTACACAGTTCGAAATGATACAAGGCTTTAGAAATTCAATTGATTTTAGCACCATGCTTTTTGGCCTGAGTGCAGCAGCATCCTTTTTTTCATTACATTATTGTTGGTTGACGGGAAAGGGCTGTTGAGCAACAACATCTTTACCGATCAAAGTACGAATAAACGACAATTTAGAAAGCTATTCGCAACGTTGCTTTGTCAGTTGCAATCTTCAGTGAAGTAGGTACCTATTTTCGTTAAAAGCTTCCCACTATCGAGCTGTTGCACCCCACTTTGCAAGGAAAGGAGCCGCAAGGGGATCAGAAAGGCGGAAGAATTGATCCTTAGAACCGTAGCGCGGGGGTGGGGTAGTGGATCTATATTTGGCATAGGAATACGGCCTAACCCTTTTGAACTGAGTTGCTTTCTGGAAAGAGAACTTTATATTATTCCTTTACTAAACATAGAAAAATGTATTCAGCAAATAATTGCAGGTGGGTACGTGGACAAAATGTTTGAGGAGTTGATCTTGGTTATAGTAATTTATTGTATACGCGCACCATAACAGAAAATTACCTATCTGTAAATTCATATTCGTGGAAGAATTGGGCATCGTCGAGACTGGCTTACAGCAAATTTAGGAATTTTGTGTCAATAATTATTTTATGTTTTCTTATTGTTATTTTATTTAAAACAATATAAAACATTGAAATTACTGAGCCAAATTATTACACATTGGTTTATTATTTCTGTGTTAGAGAGCCTTCTATGCAGATCATTGGTCTATAATTATCAAACCCCGGAGGTAATATTATGATCAGAACATGGCTCATCGTGCCTCCCAAAAGGGTTCACACCTTAATAGTTCCGAGACCCCGCAATTTTACGTTTTACAGTTGATAAATGGCAAACAAAAGTCGAAGGGTAAGGAAAAAATATTTAGGCCCAGTACTTTACCTGCTGTACACACGAGATCTTCCACAACAGGAAAACACAACTGTAGCTACTTTTGCAGATGATACTGCCATCCTCTCTGTTGGAGATGACGCTGAAACTGCAACTCGCAATCTACAGACGTCCACTAACAAGGTTGTCAATTGGACCAAGATGTGGAGAATGAAACTAAATGAAACAAAGTCAGTGCATATCAACTTTACTAATAGAAAAATCATAGCCCCAGAAGTTGAGATCAACTCAAATAAAATTCCATACTCTGACACTGTAAAATACTTAGGGATGCACCTTGATTCCAAACTTAACTGGAAATATCACATTGAAAAAAAGAATCAGGAACTAAAAATCAAGTTCAGAAAGATGTACTGGTTGATGGGAAGGAACTCCCATCTCTCACTACACAATAAATTACTCATATACAAACAGATACTGCGCCCTATCTGGACCTATGGGATTCAGCTTTGGGGTTGTGCGAAAAAATCAAATATTAAAACAATCCAAACCCGACAAAATATAATACTGAGAAGTATAGTTCAGGCCCCCTGGTTCATGCGGAATGATGATATTCATCGAGACTTGAGGGTAGAAACGGTCACCGAAATTATCGCCAAATATGCAAGGAAGCACGAACATCGCCTCCACAAACACGAGAACCTGGAGATGCTCAACGTTTTAAACAACGAAGGAGAACTTCGGCGACTCAAGAGAAATAAACCTCTGGACCTAACTGTGCTGTGCAAATAGTGCAAGTGTAATCCAGTGTTCTTTTAACTGTACTTGATACAAGTATGGGCCAGGTTTTGCTGTAAACCTCCCCCTTAGTGAGCCTAACATGAAATGTAATATTGCTAGATGAGATGTATATGTTTCAGTTGCAATAAATAAATCACGAAAAAAAAAAAAAAAAAAAAAAATTTCAAAGATTTCTTCTCTCATAAGAGAGGTAGTACGAGCCGACTGCCGCGTTTTTTCAGTAAATAATATTTCTTCAGGTAACTTAGGAATATTCCTATGGGAATGCAAATTATTACACATTGGTTTATTATTTCTGTGTTAGAGAGCCTTTTATGCAGATCATTGTTTTATAATTTTCAAACCCCTGAGGTTATATATGATCAGAACATGGCTCATCGTGCCTCCTAAAAGGGTTCACACCTTTATAGTTCCAAGACTCCGCGATTTTATTCTTTACAGTAGATAAATGGAAAAAAAAAGTCGAAGGGTAAGGAAAAAATATGGGCACAGAGGCCCTACAGCTGGTCATTGTGCCTCCATACCTCGTAATTGTTTTCGAGGAGTCCCAAAATAGCTCCATCTAAATAACAACACCGTGAGTCGAAAAGGAAAGAAATTAGCTTCAGAGGTTCGAAGCTGATCTGAGTCCCTCCATTATTTGTAATTGTATTCCAGATCTCCAAAAAGGACCTAAATTTCAGATTTTGCCATCATAAGTCGATTAAACAACAAATTGGGCTCAGAGGCCCAACAGCTAATCAGTGTGCACTGAATTTGAATTCTCGATATTGCAATGGAGGACCTTTTCAAATTTTTGCGCCGAAGGTCGGCACAATATTCATGCGTAGATATTGGCACCTGCTATTCAAATTAATCTCATTCACCTACCCTCCAATTTTGACCGAGATCTGACGACGGGGGTATAAGAAAATGATGCTTGATAGAATCAACGTTTGCGCATGCGCTGAATGAAGTATTGATTTGAGAACAACGAAACTGATAGGGAACCATCTACACCCTAACCCGCGTATTCCATGATCATTTCATAAAAATCGGTTGAATATTGTGGAAATTAAGCTTGTTAGGTACAAGATTTGCGGATAAACGACAGACACACACAAACACACAGAAAGCCACGGAACGAAAGTTGTTCAGAATAGTCTAAAACGTAACATGTGACTATAGAAATTTCACCACTGTAAATAAAACAACTGCCTTTTGGTTTTCTGGAGACTAAAGCTTTTCCATCTCTCAAAAGTGAAAACAATGCTTCCGCTAGATATTGGAAGACTTGGGAGCAATTTGAGAGATGAAATAGGTATCTAGTTATGCTTCACTATTACATCCATGAGGACAGAAGATAATCAGCTCAATCTCGCAAAGTAAGAATAAATTCCACTGGAACTAAATCACCAGATAATTCCTTTTGAATTATATCAGCTGATGTTTATAAGAAATGTCTATTTCTTCCGGTCCTGTTCTCCATCAATCATTGATGGAATTTAGAGACTGATCAGCTAATCAATAGATTCGCTAGCAGCAAATGATTTTTCTATAGTGTAGTACTTAGAAATTCGAAGGTGTTTTTCGTAGGTCTAACCTTTAGAGGAAGCTAGCAGAACAATGTACAGTATTAATTTAACATTGACACGCTAAAATAATTACTGTTACCCCTAAAATTTTTGAGATCTTTGAGAGAATGTCTTTTGAGAATGTGGTGGCCCTTTAAGCTACCCTTTTGTCTTGATAAAAATTGATAATTAGCTTCTAGGATCATCTAGACCCCAAACGTGATTTTAAACCCAAGTTTCATAATTATGGTTTGATCAACTAGTTTTGTAGAAAAGCTCGGAACGGTGGACGGACGGATTTTGAATCGTTTACATTCACTAATTAATTAGCAATCAATATTATGAATGTACATACATCTTGTAAACAATTGTTATTCTAATTATCTATATCCTTTTTTTTTACCAACTTCATTTTGGTTTTGAGCAAAGGTTCCAACGTAGTACCTGCTTTTTACTATCCTTACTCTACCCGAAGGGTGAAGGTAAAGTCTTGCAATCACCCTAAAAATCAATTTCTGAAACTCATGCTAGGAAACCCATATCTATATGTTTCATGAAAATGTATGTACGTGTGTATGTGTTTGTATATATGTAGTAACTCTTGTACATCATTGCGACCTTGCGGTACGACATAAATTAATTTCAATTTCGGAGTTAGGTGTCTATACTCAAGAGCTAGCTAATCTAGAAAAATCAGCTTAAAATGATCATTTGTTGGGGGTTAAAAAATCAGAATATGTGAAAAAACGTCGTTTTAGCACTTTTTTTTTTCCTTTTTCCAAAATGGCACGAGGGATTTTGATGAAATTTACAAGAGCTACTATTCTTCTGGGTAGCAACATTTTTCGTACCCCTCATGCTTGGGAAAATGCTCTGAGGGTAACAGTTATCAAATAGCCTTCAAAAATAGTTGAAAATACCGATTTTTTGCACCTTTTCAACCTTCCTTTCAAAATGGCTCAAAGGATTTCTATGGAATTCACAGACGTTACTCTTCTTAGGGATAGTAATCATCATTCAATACCTGTCATGCGCAGAAAACTATTCTAGGAACGGTAATGGCCCAAAAAACGTTGTTTTTAGCACTTTTTTTAGTCATTTTTCCAAGATACGACCCGTCATCGCAATTGCATACATATATAATGAATACAAGTAAGGAAAGTAGTGTGAAGCCTCACACTAGATCTTTATTTTTTTCCAAAGAATACCTATAGCCAGTTCGCCATGATTGGGTGATGGGTGGTTGGGGCGGGCTGGGATGACTCGCAAGCAGTTACATCCCGATTTGCAAGTCCTGGATACTGGCTATTAGCTTGGGAGTTTTTAGTTTGTAACTAATGTTAGAAGGCCAATATAATAACTACACGATTCTCTTGACCAAACAGCTTGCTGCAAACTGCTTTACATTAATTTCTTTGTTTGATTAGTAGGAGACTTTATTTATGACCAAGGCAAGTACGCAAGTCGTTTTAGTTGAATTACTTTGTTATCTTCACTCCTTTCGTTTCAAAAGTCTCAATATTCACTGAGAATATGAACTGACTGTAGTTAAATGTAGTTAAGGACGGTAAATTAAAAGAAGTTACCTTTCCATACCTCTCCTTCAACTGATCACACCTGTCCAGCAAAGTGAAGAGTAATAAATAGAAGAAAACGATCAACGCCAAACCAATTAACAAAATCTCGAAAAGAATGTAATGAACGACGTGAAATGAAAAATTGATGACATGCATAAATCAATATAGTAATAAACCGTGACGTATGAGTAGAAAGTGGGCGGAGTGAACTGCTGCAGGCATTTCGGCAGACTCTCTGGAAATTCAAACTTTTTTTTTTTTTTTTAATCATAAAGTTATAAGAAGAAAAGCAGTTCGCCATTTACCAATAAATCTCATCCACTTTTACATCTCCAATTTAAAAATGCGCGCTAGTTAGTAGACTACTTTTTATTCTCAGCTCAAATTATCTCGAATACATTATAACACAACGACCAATCACGAAGAATAGTGACTATACGTACGCACCCTTTCTGCTAATTGCATACACGAAAATTAATCCCTTGATCCCCACACGGACTGTTTAAGCGACGTTGGTATCGTGAGCGTATTATCACATACGATATGATTACCAACGAGACCCACTTCCATTATACGTTTGGAAATTAGGTTTTCAAGAGAAACACCCTTTTGAAAATTGTAAAAGGATTAACTCATCATTCCACTAAATTATCGCTTGTAAATTAGCTCATCTTCATCAATAATCGACGTCGGTGATTTCACCTGATGGGAAATGTAAACCAGTGATCGAAGTGCTTATCTATGTACCAGCACGAAGGAGGGAAATCACACCATGAAATGTGCTAATGCGATTGATATACTCGTAGATAACAGAACAAATAGGTAGTATTGCATACTCTTGTTTTTTCCTGAATAGTGGTGTTTTCAATTTCAATCTGAACTTCGATATTTATACTCTAAGTGCTACAAGTACCTAACAAATTTGAGTTTAAATGTAAATCGGAAAGGAGACAGGTTTCATCAACTTCGTCACTAGTGATCAATTTCGTGAAATGCTATTTGTTATCTTCAATTCTAAACCTTAGTAATTGACCAATAATTTAGTTTCAATTAGTTACCATCTTTAACTCATAATTTGCTAGTTTCCATTCCAAGATGCGTAAAAAATTATTTAACTAATTTTAAAAAGTCTTCCAATTTGGGTGTAGAACATAGCTTTCTTGTATCCGTAAAATGAATGAATATATCGCTGAAACTTTTTAAATTATCTACAAAATTCTATAGCGAGAACAAAAGGTAGGTAGCTTAAGACATCAAAATCGGTCATTTGAGAATTTAGAAAAAGATACTTGAAATAATTTATTATGAAATTAATTGTGGAGGATATTGTGCTTGACCCTCAAATTCCCTGAAAATCTCATCAAAACCGTATGAAAACTGTGGAAATTAAGCTTGTTACAAGTGTTCCGCATTCGCCTATGTGCAGGAGCTATTAATAATACGATTCTGTTGAATTTCGTATGGAATAATAAAATCGTTTTCTTCCAACCATCATCGAAATTTGAGCGAGATCAGACGACTGGAGCGTGAGGAAATGATGCTCGATGCGATAAACGTTTGCGTTATTTATTAACCAAAAAATCGAAATCTAATTATTGATTTTGGAACAATGAAACTGGTAGGGGCATTGTACACCCTAATCCTTACATTCTCTGAATACTTCATATGAACCATTTGAAAAAATTGTGGAAATTAAGCTTGTTACAAATAGTTTTGGACAAACCCACAGACAAACAGACATATATATGTACAAAAACGGAACGAAAATTGTTTAGAACGGTCTAAAACGTAAAGTAGGCGTGAATGTTTTAGTTTTGGTGCAACAATTTTTGATCTCCTGAAAGGTAGAAACAATGCATCGGCTATCTACGTAGACACGGAACCAACAAGAAATAGATAATTCAATCAGTAATATTATTGATAGGTTATAAAAAAATCCGTTGGTCATTTGTATTTTATGAGCCGCACTAATATCATACTACTCATGATTCTCATACTACTTGATGGAAGATCTTGAAATATGGGTTAGAAATCACATAGTTTATAGATCCCAGTGGGACTGAATCCTTGGAATCCCTTTTGATCAATCCTGAGGAAAAATTGAAAGGAAACATTTTGAATTAACGTTTCTGTCTATTAATGATGAATTTCATCTTAATGAATGGAATGGTCCACCCAGATCTCTGTAGGTACGTCCCCATCCATCACTATGGGTAATATAAGAGAACATAACGTCAGCATGAGTGTTATTCTGAATACGTTTGAAAATAGAAAATCTCACAGTTTAAACTACAACCTTCAATCAGTTGATGAGATTCCGAAGGACTTGTATTTTCAAGGAAAATAGTTAATATAGTTAATATAGTTAATTATTACTTGTATTACAAAATCTTTGTTCCTTTGAGTCCCTACGTCTGTGTAGTTATTATCTATGCACGCCGATGAATATTGTGAGAGTATCTCTAGCTCCGCTTTTTAATGATCTCTCATTACTATCTCAATAAGCATTCTAAGAAAGTGTCAATACTTTTTAGTAATACTTAGAATTATCTATTGATACTATTGTGGGAGGGACGGATCCGTTTTGACAACTTGGATTAACAACATGAATTTCTTGAAGTTAATTTTTTTTAGGTGGCGTCCATCCATCAATATTAAACTTCAAGTACCTACCTAGTTGAAAACTGTTTTCCGTCACAGTGAATCCAAATATGACTGTTTTGGGCACGAGTGCTTTCGCAAAGTATGCGCACTGTAAACTAACTCTGTTGTATTAAATAAGGAAACCATTTTTAACTGCAGATTCGAATCTACATAGAATCTCATGTAGAAATTACTCATCACTCGAACTTATTGATTCTTAAAACGTGAGTAACTTTGCACAAAATTCACGAAGAATGAATTTTTAAGAATTCAATGGTTTTAAAACGCCCAGTTTTACTCGACACCGGCCCTAGGCATGAAAGAAGTTGCAGAAGGAGGAGGAGGGATAGAGGAGTGAAAGGTTTGAAATGACCCATAGTTAAGGTATAATAATAAGGCACTAGGAGCCTTCCACTCCAACTCGGGCAACTCCGTGGCACTTTTCGCGCACCACACTCCTCGCCATGGAACGGTCGCGTACAACCTGGAGATGTTGCTGAGGCAGGTGCGCAAAAACATTGGATTCTACCCACAAAATTTCAAGAATTTTCCTAATTAGACAAGCGCTCTAACAGAGTTAGGTGGAAGAGGGGGTAGTTAGTGAGGTAGGTAAGGTACCCTTAATTTTAAATGAGCATTTTTGAATTCATCAAATCATACGGATACAATTTTTATCATGCAAGCTCCAGAGCTTAAGCGCTCAGGAAAGCGATTATTATTGGAATAATTATGTCATTATAATAATTATGCTGATTCTTATGTCATTTGAATAAATATCCTCTGGTAATTCACCAATCGATTTCCCAAGTAAGGCTGTTATAGTTGAACATTTCCTTTACTAGGGCGTAGGTCCTCAATCGTGATCTTTAACAACACTATCAAACGTGTTAAAGAGAACAATGGATCAGTTTTCCACCGTCCGCAAACAAGACCGCACTTGACTGGGTTGCCAGAGTAAAAGCAAACATCTTTGTTGTCGCTCGCACTCCGAGCGGAGGCGGCTCACGAGTAGTCGAAAATGTCGCGGTGTTCTCAAGATCTCATGAGATGGTTTCTCCCTGTTGAAACGTTTTACCGAGAAGGTTTTTTTTCTGATCTATTAGAAGCATCATCACGGCCTTGAAGACCCCTTTTTGATTTACGGCGTCCTTGATCAGATTAGTCTTTTTACTTCAAGGTCGATAAAAGCTATTCTCTACTTGAAATGTTTATTACGAGATATGCCAACAAAGTATCCAAATGCCAACGGATAGTTTGTCAAGTGCGGAAACCGTGAGGAGATGAGAGGTTTATTGTTCACGAAATTGGGAATCCGCGGCCAAGTTAACGGTGAAATCTATTGGCACGACTGGAGGTACCTAGGTATAAATTTATTACTGTTATTATTGCGTTTCTGAAAGGTTGTCGTGTTATTTGTCATAAATGATGCAATGTAAAATTATCTTTGATATAACACTCCTGACACCCAATATCGGCAATCTTAGTTTTTATGAAAACATATCAACAGTGACTCCTCACTATCAGGCAGATTTTTCGAATTGAGGAGACAGGATACTGTATCCGCTAATTTATTTCACTTATCGGTAATATCTTTACCCATTAATTTGGTTTTGCCTTAGCGCTTTTAATATAACGAAAGAAACCTCGCTAACTCGATAGGTACCAATTGAACAAGGAAATAGTTCAACTTGGAGATGTTTTCAAGTTTGAAAGAATTCATACGAGTTGTCGAAGTTTTAAATTTAGTGGTTTGTCCGTAGTGTGAGAGCGTATTCACAGAAAACTTATTAAACTATGAAATACGTAGGTACGAAAATCAAGATTATGTGGACGTCCTTTGGAGCAGTTGTTGTTTCTCATTCAGGACAGTATATGTATGTAATAATAGCACAACTGAAATTTAGGTTTTAATTGCTTTATTTACCTCGTGATAGGAACAAAAACCCGCGAATTATTACCAAAAGGTTTATCATTTCTGATTTCGATAGCATTTTTGTGCAGATATCGTAAATCATTATATAGAACGTATATTGATGTAGGCATCAATCAGAAAAAAAAAGTGTGAAATAAATTAAAACATTTACCTCTAAATCACTGATTTAGTCGTCCATCTAGGCGAAAGTTTACTTTTTAGTGTTTTTTTAGTTTCCTTGCCACCACAGCTCAGGCCATTTTTTAATCAGAGTGAGCATCAGTTACACTACAAACCAAAATTGACACTTATGATTCTCGCCTCAGGGATTTAGCTTCATGTTTGTTCACCATCATCTTCATGGAAGGGGAGGAGTGTCACAGTTCCCGTCAGATTCAAGAAAATGCGCGGCTATCCGTCACTCTCGTGCCGGGTTGAACGCGTCATCCTCGAGTTCTTGGGATGCTGCGTTTGGCGATAGATAAGGATCCGAACATAGCACATACGTTTTTAGTTGGAGCTGTATCTCTTATGGTACCGTCACACCCCCCTCTCTCTATGAGTACGGATTTAGGCCTCATTGCACCTCTCGGGGCGACCTAAGTCCGTTACACACTAAGGTGACTAATGTAGCGACCGGACGGCAGTACCTACTTACCGCTATTTATAGCCAGTACCTATGTTAGCATACGATTAAATTTTGGCTTTATTATTAAGATACTAATTCAGCTTAAGTTAACTACATATTGTGTCATGGTATTAAATCTGAAAGGTTATTTCCGCTAATAGTGATAGTAAAATTATAATTTAGGTACGTACTTTCGGGAAGAATCAGTCGTCACTAGCAAGTCCAGTACCGGGGGCGAGCGCTTTCGATGCAAAGACATCATCATCGGGCCATCATCATGATGGCCTGATGATGATGTCTTTGCATCTAAAGCGCTTGCTCCCAGCTTGTGACGTTGGAATTTTCCAAAAGGTTCGTAAATAATAATTCTAATTGTATCATGTTCGTGTTATTTTATATGGTAAAATAATCAGGCATACCATAATTACAGTAAACAAGCACATAAACTGACGAATAAGCAATTTTACGGCCCAGAAGTGATAGAAAGATGTTTGATATCTTGAAACATTGAAGGAGTTTTACCTGCTGGTGATACCAAAAGTGATAAGCTGTATGCACCAGTTGAGAGAGTAGTTCTTTGGTATTTTGCAGATTTGGTAACGGTACCTCTATAATCCACGGAAAACTTCCTTTGTATACAAAGAAGAACTTCTCTTGGGAAGATATGGGTTATTTCTGTAATTCCTCTTGCAGGCAGGAGCCAAATAAATATATTGAGGAAAAATACGTTTAAAATGGTGGAACCTTGCGAGGCTAAACACGTGCCGGCGCTCTTGAGCATGCACATGCAGAAACGGTGGGCAGGACAAGGGCCCCAAATTTAACTCGGTAACGAAGTCAACGTCCTCAACTTCGCCCGACTTGGCCTCCAAAGAAGGAACTCGCCTGCCAGGATTATAAATTTCCTCGGGTGACTCACAAGTCGTTCCCGTACATGGGAAAATACCCGGATATTCTTGCATTTACACGGAGCGAGCGCCTCAACAAGCGTATATCCCGAATAGAATAAAAACGTCGATGATGATTGGGAAACGTAACCGTGTTAGTTCCGTCGGATTTATAAGTGAGGGTCGTAAAATAGTTGACAATGTTTGTGATAGACGTATCCGATGTCCTCCGTGTGGAAGCCACACGCCGCGATGTTTCTTGTTAAGTAATTTATTGACGTTTCGTAATTTCGCATGTTTTATTGCAGTAATAGTAACTTGCTTTATCCGATGAAATGTGTGCTGAAAAAACATTATGATTAATAAATGTTATTTCTAATAAGCCTTTGTAACTGAGAGCGAAAATATGTGTTAATTTGCGTTTCAAAATAAATGAGAATTCCAGCAAACAAAAAAAGTTACTAAGTACTTGAAAGAAGAGAAAATGAAATGAAAAATTTAGGAGCATTTTCACCCAACTTTATGAAGGTAATCTAAATTACCTAATGATATGTAGGTAAAAAACGTCTGCCTATTCGGGTAGGCAGTATAGCTTCCTATCATTTTGTAACATGGACGTATAATTAGTTGAAGAACAAAGTACGAGTCAAAACAATTGATAAGTCCCCGTTATAAGAAAATAATGTTTGCGCATGCGCACCTACTACTATTAATCAAACGACAATGAAATTTGTAGGGGACCGGCTAGGAGCAACACCGCACAATCTTGAACATTTCATAAATATCGGTCCATTAGTCTCGGAGTTTTGTCTGTGTCGATCAATTTTAGTTTAAAGCATGCGCTATAGTTAGGTATCAAGCCACCAATCGCGATATAATTCATAGAAAATTTTCTCTCTAAATTTCAAGAAAAAAAATCTCAAAAACTTTTGAAGTTATGTTATTACATTAAAAAAGCTCTCTAAATATAAATATTGTTATTTGTTTTTATTCCCAGCTCTCATTTTGGAAAATCGAATGAGATCAGTCAACCTACTGTAACCGCATCTTTATGCTCTCCTTGTGGGAACTGGCAGAACAAAAAGTCGTCAACATGAATTCGGAATGAACACAGTGAAAAATTTCCTTCATAAGCTACTACGAAGGGACTAGCTGATTTATAAATACAATGGGATTCCTTTGTCAATACATCGATTTTATTATTCCTACTTTTGTTGCATACACGCGGACAGTATATATATTCCGGACAGTATATGCAATTCCGACGACGAGGAATTGCCCGGACTCGAATAAATTCTCCCTTTTCCCCCACAATTCCCCAATGCGCCTCCCTATTATGTTATCCCATATATATATATATATATATATATATATATATATATATATTTGCTCCATCAAGAAAAGTTGATTGGTTTAGGGCCGGTTTATCAATTATCTACATTAACTGTAGGATAGCTATACCGAGTATAGCGCTATACTCCAGATAAAGAATGTGAGTCGTTTATCAATGCCGAAATACCTATCGGATAAAATTATCTCTCAGATAAATTCTGTCTGGCAGATAGCGCCGTTAGCATCCTCATTGGTGTCCGCAGGCGACAAAATAAGGGCGATTTACACATGGAGCTGCCACAGAGTAGAGTAGGAGCTACATTTTCTACATGAATCGACTATTAGAAAAACCGTCTGATGTCCACAAAACAACAGTGTCATCATCGACAGTATTAGCTCGGCAAATAATAAGACGAAAGACACCACCACATTTTTGCTATTTACTTCATTTCTAGAAAGAGAAATACATGTATGACTTGCGATCTTGCAACCTGAATTATTATGAATGAATTATTGTGATCAGTAAGTTGTGGACTTAATTTCATCTTCGATCTGTGTTATAAAGTAAAGAATGGTATCTTTGTCCAACCGAAACCTCAATAAAATCCGCACTCGTCCCATTTTAGTAGGTGATCTACAGGGGGTCTTACTATATACGGTCTTCTTTTCCATTCAACGATTTATGCTACCATAGAATCTTCGCCGTTGCTGCTGTTTGAAGACAAATCCCCAAATATATCCATTGGAAGGTACAAAAATAAAGACAATCAAACTTGAGATTCAAATAAGATTTTTGTAAATAAATAAAGTTGAGGTTAGAAAGCTCTAGATATCTCATTAACCTCCAGTTATAATAGTTATCCAGCCGTCCAGGGACTAGATAAATTAGAACGCCAGATAAGGTTTAACTAGGGATGGATAAACACCCCATATCGTGGTATCTGGAAGATAACGCTATACCTTAGATAAATCCCCCTTATCCATTGGACAAAAGTGATTGATAAACCGGCCCTTAATTAGATTAAGGTCTGCTGCGTATCAATCTGCAAGCATATTTACTCAATCACCCTCCTGGTCTGAAAAATCAAAACAGAACCCAGAGTTTCCGGTTTTTATTTTTATATTTTGTTCATTTTTAATAAAGAAAGAAAACGCAAGCTACACATGATTGAGAAAGTTGCTGTGTGTTATTAACAATATGGAATCCATAGAGAGTGTAACAACATTCATTTAAATTCTCCACCCAGTTGTCTCCTTTTGTTTAAGTCTTTAACTTTTTAAGAGAGCAGTCTACCATCATTTTATCGTTTCACATTTTCTTCTTTATTCTCTATGTATTATATTTCTTGGTGAAACCTCTCCCTGTGTTCGTCAGAGACAGCTCGTAGGTTTTTGGGAAAAACGTCCAAGCGATGTTCTTGAAATGAATTTTCGATGACACGTTTCAACCCAAAGCCTTGTACGAAGTTAGCAGCTCTTGTGTAAGTTCTTCATAGTTTTAAGCTCTATACAAGAGATTAAGATAGGTACGTGTGAGTTAGTGGTCAGAGTGAATAAAGTACAAAGTTCGAAGCTGTTTCAGATCCTTTTTTATGATCCGTTCGCCAAAAGAAAACTCCTTGGAAAATCTACCTTGTATATCACGAGATATAGACCATAGATCTATCTACTAATTGAAACCAAAATTAGTACGTGTAGGTAACTAAAAACGTTATTTATAAAATTCAAAAAATTCAATCACACATATTTTTAAGAACTAATTTTTCACCGATTTTAGTGATTTTTCACCTTATATTTCGTCTTTCACCCGAACATATCAAAAACTGTGTTTAAGAATTTTTTTTGAACACAGAACCAAGTTTAGGACACAAATGAACGTAAGGATTAGGCATTTTCGTTCAGAGGCGAATTGGAATCCGCCAATGTAGTTACACGATTACCAGTCAAATAGTTAACCATTGAATGTTATCAGTGCAGGCGGGCGATCTGATATAGTTTTGTGTACAACGTTCATATTTCTTATAAGTACCCAACTGAATTTATCGGAGACGTTTCAGTACACAGCATTGGGATTTTGTGAAACCAATCAAGAGTTGTAAGAGTAAAAAAAAAAATAAGACCGAATGCATACTATACTATACATAACCAAATCATGAAATAGAAGAAAATGCAATAAATATACATGTACCTTATTAATGTATAAAATCCAATGTCTGATTGTTTGTGGGAAGGGGGGTCTGATGTGTATGGTAGAGGATTGTTTTTTGAAATTTACAATTGTATTTCATGCTGTGCTATCGATAAATTACAGAGCCTGAGGAAGGGGTCAGTAATCCCCGAAAGAGTTCGCAAAAATGAAAAAATTATCTGCGTTTGCTGTTCCTTTTTACTTAAATTGATTTTCATTAGAGTGGGCGCAAATTGACGAGCTACTTCCGGAATGCAACTTAGGTTATTTTACGGTCCTCTAAACTTCTCCTCCATCGAGAACTTGGCTTTTCCTAACGACGTCGCCCGGGTATAAAACTTCGTAATCTTGGAAAAACTGTGGAGGGGGTGGGCCCAAGCGTAAAGGACTTTCGATAACAAATTCAACGATACCGAAACGATTTTGGTGGATTGAGCCGAGCAGTTTTTATCCGTAAAGGTTAAAATATATATTTTAATAAATTATTATTATATCAAAAAAGCCTTATTAACTGCAGCAATGTTGGTCGGGAATCGTTGTGACGTAACTGAGGTTGTATTGGATACCCTTTTAATTGGATATCCCTTGTAAGGATACTCTCACCTTTTTCCCCGACCCACTATCTGTATCATAGACCTTTTGGTGGAACGCCTCGTTCTGTGAACCATGATTACGACTTGTGCCCGGGCCTTGATATTTTTTTCCATTCAATTCCCTTAACTCAAAAAATGAGTTCAAACATAGTAGATCAATGACCTCAAGTATAATTAATTAATATCGCAACCTTACTATTAATTTGGCTACCTTACATTTATTAAATATTTTCTTACTTTCATGTGGATGCTTACGTAGCTCTACTTTTTCCTCATGCCATTGTATTATAAACTTCTTGTATTGGGCTTGCACGTATTGTAAATAAATAATTAAACAGGTAAATAAATTGAGGGAACGCATGGCTAAAAAATTAAATAAGCAAAAGTTGGAATTTGATTCCTGAAATTTGAATTGTCGCCTTTTTGGGAATGCTGGGTAAGAATGAAAAGGTACATTTGGGTAAAATTACCATTCAAAAATTATCCGTACAACGGAAGGGTAACCGGCCAGTTAACAATAAATGTGCGATCATCTACATATAAACTAATATTTGATAATCTTCAAATAAAAGGGGGTAATTACATAATGTTCGTCAGCAACACACCTCCCAAATCCCCTATCCAACTGTAACAATACATTCAACCTTGTTCATAGTCTGACTGGGAGTTCGAAGGCGCGCCAGAACACCCGTTTCAATAAAAAGTTTTCTAATAATAAAGAGGAGTTTGTGAAATAAATTTAATTTGCTGCGCGATCCTCCTTCCAAGTTCCTTCCGGTTCCTTCCGCTTTATTACTTTTTTATACTGCTTCCGCAAGTTTCCAACTGTATTCCTTACCTCCATTTTGCGCTCTTCAAGCCAAGACCGCTTTTCTTCTGGGTCTCGACAAATCGTTCTAAGACTGTTTGCAAGTAGTTTGGAATTGCCTAAGGAGACACTCACATCGAAATTTTAGAAGTTCAAGTTAGAAATTTCAGTCTTGCTCGAGCGCTCGTCGAGTAAACATCGTGCGTTGTGTTGTTGTTTTCGGTCGCGCCTCTCTCGACACCATGGACTGTGTCAAGTGTACCAGGAAGTTATCTTCCCCCAAGAAAACGGCAAAGTGTGCTAAGTGTGGTGGTTTATATCATCCGGCATGTACACGTTTAAAAAATGTTGAAAACTTTAAGAAGATGCGAAAAGAGTTAAGGGAAAAATGGAATTGTGACAAGTGTTTACAACTCGAGAAATCGGGTAGTATTACTGAAGAAAGTGATTCCGATTCCGAGGCGGAAACCAAAAGTGAGTCTGTCTCTATGGTAAATTTGAATAGAAACATGGAAAAGTTAATGAGACAATTTGATGGATTAAACAAAGAATTTGTGTCTGTAAGAAACTCGATGGGATTTTTCAATGAACAGTTTGAAGAAATGAAAAAGTTAATTGTAGATTTTAAAAAGGAAATGAAGGAAGTAAGAGATGAACACCAAGTATTACGGAATGAGAATGTGCGGATGAAAGAGGAAATATCAGATTTGAAAACCCGAACAAACGACCTTGAACAGGATGCGTTGTCAACGGTGTTTGAACTGAGAGGTATACCTGAGACGCCAAATGAGGACATATCGGAGATAGTTCTATCAGTTGCCAGTAAAATTGGCATTCCGTTGCGTAATACAGACATCTCATGTTATCGACAGAAGTTCAGGGTGCACACGGAGCCTACTCGGCGTGTTTCTTCAATGCTCGATCGCGGTCTCCTCATTGTAAACAGTAATCTTGAGTTGATGAAACTTTGGATGTCTAAGAAGAAAGACCTCAGGAATATTACGGCCAAGGATATCAATGCTGCTTTTCCGGATAACAAAATATACGTTAACGAGCGTCTGACCTCTTACAATAGGAAATTGTTCTGGTTGGCCAGGAAAATTGCAAAGGAATATGAATTTCGTTTCGTTTGGACCAATGGTGGGCGTGTTTTTGTGAAAAAGGATGATTCATCGGCCTCGCATTCGATTCGTATTAGAAATGAAGATCAACTAAGGGGACTGGACGTTCGTAAGCATATTTTTCAAGAATGAGACTTTATACTATTTGTGACTCTAAATTCTAATGCATAGATATTAAATAGGTTTAGGTACTTACTATTAATATGAATGAACAGTTCGACATAATTGAGTCATCAAATAATGTCAATGATACTGAAATTCTTTTAAATACAGAAGATGTGAATAATTTCATAGCTAATAAGGGAGAGGGTATTTTTATTTATCATGTTAATATCAGGAGCATATCTCAGAATTACGATAATTTGATAGTTACAATCGAACAATTTCGGAATAAACCTGATATAATTGTATTGAGTGAGTGTTGGCTCCATGACATGAAAATTAGAGATTGGAGTTGGGACATTAAAGGATATCAAACTTTTTTCACAAGTAATACGTTTAATCAGAACAGTGGAACGATAGTTTATGTTCAGCGTAATTTTAATGTTGAGTGCTTTTCGGAGCCACAAATCCATGGATGCAGCGCACTTGAGGTTGTTTTAGAGGGACAAAGTTGTAAGTTTCACCTACTGGGTCTATACCGCTCACATACAGGTTGTAAATTTGAAAAATTTCTGGATGATTTCTCAAATTATTTGCAAAGTAAGAAAAATGAAGAATGTTACATAATAGGTGATATCAATATAGATATACTAAATGTGGATACTGAAAATCGTGAAAGAGATGACTATTTAAATGTTTTAGCAGTTCATGGTTTCCTCCCTTTAATAAATAGATTCACTCGTGAAATAGGAAATTCGCAGACGTGTATAGATCATATTATTGTAAATTCTATTAGAAAAAACTTCATTAGTGCAACGCACCACTCCGCTATTTCTGAACATCATTCTGTGCTCTTGCACTTTCCTCTAAAACAGAACTGTATGTTGCACAAGAAAACAAAAACAATTCGGGAAAAAAAGATAATAGACTATGATAAGCTAATTTCAGTCTTGAATGAAGAGAAGTGGGAATCTATCAATGTAGCAGACAATGTAGAAACTTGTTATTTTAACTTTATGAACACCCTGCAGGGCCACATACGCGACTCAACAAAAATAATTTTGGGTAAATCTGGAAAAGACACCCCTTTAAAACCTTGGATCACGAAGGGTTTGCTTGCTTCCATTAGGAAAAAAGCTTTATTATATAAAACTCTGAAAAAACAACCATTTAACACCACTTTATCATCGTATTTTGCAAGTTACCAGAAAAAAATGAAGTCGCTAGTGAGAGTCTCTAAGGAAAATTATTTTAAAAGCAAAATTGAAAAGACGGAAGGTAATACAACCAAGTTATGGAGGGAACTGAATGAAATTATTGGTAAACAGATGGCAGACACTGAAGTTAAGGAGATTAAGAGTAATGATATATTGTTTAACGATTCAGCTACATGCGCTAATATGTTTAATAATCATTTTATAGAAGTAGGACCACAATTAGCTAATGCCCTTCCCCCGAAACAGTTCCGTTGTTTGCCAACAAATACTAATTCCAGAACATTTTCTTTTAAAAAATGTAGAGAGGAGGACGTACTAAAAGCAATCGAATCTCTAAAAGGGGGGTCGAGTCCAGGCTTTGATGGAATCCAAACAGAAACTATTAAAAAAATTAAAAATAATATTGTGCAACCCCTAATGAGTTTAATTAACATGAGCTTATCGACTGGTGTTTTCCCGGATAACCTAAAATTGGCAATCGTTTTCCCTCTCTTTAAGAGTGGAGACCGGAAGGAGGTAGGGAATTATCGTCCTATATCGTTATTAAGTGTTATTTCAAAAATATTTGAAAAATGTGTCAAGTCCCAGCTTATTGAGTACCTGGAAAAGTACAACTTGTTAGACGAGAGGCAGTTTGGTTTTCGTTCTTGTAGGAGCACCCAAGATGCCATAGCTTATCTTACAACTCGAATAATCCAAGTTCTTGAAACTGGAGATAAGCCACTGGCTGTGTTTTTGGATCTAGCAAAGTGTTTCGATACTATTTCTCACGAAATTCTCTTTGAAAAGCTCTATGAAGTGGGTATTAGGGACACGGCGCTTTTATGGTTTAAGAGCTATCTTAAAAATAGAAGCCAGGTGGTGCGCGTTAATGGTGTTTTGGGTGAGGTCTTGCAAATACAGGAGTATGGAGTACCGCAGGGCACGGTACTTGGGCCTATACTGTACGCATTATATGCCAATCAGTTTTTTAAATCGGAAGCGGTGTCAATGGGTGAGGCAGTGATGTTTGCCGATGACACAGTTATGATTTTTAGTGGTGGCTCCTGGCACGAAACATTCAGAAAGGCTGAGACTGGTCTTAAATTTATTAGTTCTTGGTTGATAGAGAATAAACTAACCCTTAACGTAAGCAAAACAGTTTTTTTGCCGTTTTCATGGTCTATGAAAACTATGCCTTCGGAGGACATGATATTGAAACTTCACCGAGTTGATTGTCAAGCCCCCAGTACGTGTCCATGCCCTCCTTTAAACCGTTCTAACCAAGTTAGGTACTTAGGACTAATTATTGACAATTTATTGAAATGGGACAGGCATATTAGTTCTCTTCAGGGCAAACTTAGAAAATGTATTTACGTTTTTTCCTTTCTAAAGAAAATAGTGAGCACTGATATACTCAGACAGATTTACTGTGCGCTCGTCCAGTCTCTGCTACTCTATGCTTTACCAATTTGGGGTAGTGCCTATGAAAGTACTCTCCACAAGATTGTTGTACTCCAGAAATACTTTATACGAGCGGTTTCTAAATTAGACAGCAAAGCCCATACAAGTCCTTTGTTTGTAAAACTAAATCTGTTAAATCTCCGCGATATGTACAAGAAAGCTGCTGTACAGCAGTTACTTAAAAGTAGTGAATTTTCTACTCCGACCCACTCTATTTTTACCCGATTTGCTAATAACGACTCACTATCTCTTCCAAAATTAAACTTTACAGCTTCTCAAAAATTTTTCCCCTATCAAGGCATTCTAACTTTCAATAGTTTTCCTAATACAACTAGAGTTGAGTTAATTGAGCAATTAAAAAATAACCCTAAGAAAATAAAAATTGTTTTAAAAAAATTATTTTCTTACAAGTAGTTATAACCATAATATAAGTAGGTATAATAACATGGAATACAAATATTGTAATTTTGCTACCACCATTATTAAAATTTCGATTGAATAGTATACTTACACTTTGTACAATTTCATTAGGCTTTTGTTAATTACCGAGCGATGAGCAAGTTGCTCATTCCCCAACACGGGCTGGTGCCCATATGGGGAATTACATTTCCAAATATTTTATTTCACTTAAGACATGTGTTATATTTTTGTTATCCTTAATTATTATTTTTGATTAAACTTATATGACTGTATTATGTAATGGAAATAAATAAACTAAAAAAAAAAAAAAAAAAAGTGGAACTACAAGCAATAAAATGTATAATGCAACACCTCGCTGTAGGCTCGTCCCCAAAGAGCCAACAAAGGCTCATATGCAAAGGCTTGTCCAAATAATAGATAGTAAATAAATTAATTAAGTTACCTGTCCATATTTTCAGAAATATTTTCGTACTCCACGGCTTTTTTGTTTGTAACCTGTCAATAATAACCACATTTGACACGATTTTCTTTCCGACTCCTGCAGTCCCACAATCCCGGTTTATCCTTCAACCCCAAGGCTTCAAACATTCTCTCTGAAATTTCGAAACGTGTTAACTGCTCGAATAAGGGAAAACTTAATTTTAGTTTTTTCCCACCCGAATTTATGAGTGTAATAATGCATGTTCCATTTCTCTGCCGATCTGTGGATCAATCTCTATCAAAATATTTCAAACTTTTTATCAAGTGTGCTGTCACCGGAAAGTTGTGCACACGCCAAGGAGATCCTCAGTTGTACTACCTCGCTGCATATGCGTAGAGCATGCGGCAGCTAGTGGAAAAATAATTTAAGTAATAACTTGTGAAAAAAAAGCATCGCTTACTTGTTATCTAGAAATCAGAAGCGTAAGTAGTATTTAAGACTCCATTACAAGCGCCCTTTGTTGGAACACCGATACACACGTGGTAGCTGAGAGATACACCATTGGTTAATAGACCTTACGTTTGTCATTCTCCGCTACGTTTACTGCTGTAGAATTTGATATTTAAGCCCTACCCCTCATTCTAGATTCGACTCATGATGACAATGGATTCCACGATTGCAGACAATCTACTGCCGCAGGGATTCTCTTAGAATGGTGCCCCTTGCAGCCTCCTTTTTCTTGACACATTGTGCAATTCCGCTAATGACACCATCCAGCTGATATGAAGCATGAATTTTATGAATTTTTCTATACTTATTCGATCAGCTGAGTAGAATGTATAGAGCTCTGGGTTCAGCTAAGACGAACTGTAGATCACATATGAGCTTTGTCGATATTTGAAGAAACAAATTCCAGTCATGCAGCATGATCGTGCGAGAGAATTATCGTTGATTTCTTATTATGTTTATGTTCAATTATTTTGAAACTTCAGCACTTAAAGCGAAAGCAACCGGCTGTCTATCAGCTTTATGACAAAAAACTTGTTCCAAATGATCATTTGCAATCCAATCAAAGATTTTGGATTTCAAGGATATTTTGCAGTTTTTACCACTTTTTTCTAGCACATATTGAAGAGATTCAAGTACCGATTTCAGCATATTGTAGTGTATACAAATTTTAATGTTCTATTTCATACTTGATCAATATTCTGAGATTCTGATTTCTTTTGGGTAATATTCTACTAAAACATATAAATTTAATAATGAATAGCTGAATTCAGACGTTTTTAGTGATTTTTTTTTCTGTAGATTTTATTTAATATTTGACGAATTTATTGCGCTGAAAATGTCGTGCTAAACAAACTCATTATTTCTTTGGAATGACTTATTTTTTGGCGATGGAATGGATTTTTATCCCAATACTAACGAGAGTTATCATCTGGAAAGACTACTACATAGGTATATATGTACTTTTAAACACATGAAAAAATTTTAAAATCTAGAAACCGTTTCAGAAGGCCTCAAAACGGAATTTCCTATATTATGACAGTTTTGGGAAACTTTCATTTTAAAATTCTTGGAGCGGTTGCAACAGCTTCATTTTCTACGAAAATTCGCTAAAACAGCTACCTGCATATCGTGAATTATTCAATTCAATAATTTATTGGTATTTTTTCGTGAGAACATAAAAACAACTATTATTTATTCAACAATACAGGAACTTGTCAGCTGGATAAGAGTATTTTGCAAATTTTGAGGTTAGGAAATTTCCACAATAATTTTCTTTTAATCCATTTCTATCAGAAGTGTAGGGATACGCCATCTTCTACTCCTAAAAGTTCTTTTGAGCTCCTCCACTTTTTCCTTGCACATACTTGACGCCCGAAGAATAGCGTAGGAGCTTTTCTGACACGTAGCCGCGCCCGAAAGAAGAAGAAGAAATAACGTAATTTTCGGGGTGGCATCAACCGAATACACTGAGAGTGTAAACGAAGTTTGACGCTACTCACAATACTCTACATACATCCTCATAATTTCTTTTACTGAATTTAAGAAGGCTGCCACAATGCCCGAGACGTAGGAGGGCGCATCTTGACACGGGTATCAAACAATGTCTCCCTATGCGGTTTTCACCCACCGCGACATTCCAAGTCACTATGCAGACCAGGACTGTTTTCCGGAACATCCCTTAGAATCGGTTCTTTGGTACTGTTCCTCCATGTTTTCACCATAAGTTCACTAACCACAAGACGTATCACTTCTTTGTGCCATCGAGGCATGAGTCCGCCTACTCAGCTACTCATGGGGTGTTCCGAAGAGATTCTATCTCCACACCTATCGCATGATAGTGGCATATCTACTGGTTCCCTCTTATACCTTACTACTAATCCATCACGAAATTGTCAAAAGGCAGACAAATCAAAGGGTTGTTGCCTAATGGTAAATACTGAGAGCCACCCTGAAGACTTAAACCGACACACATTCCATATGGAACATTCCACTGTCCGTTTTCTTACCACAGAGGAACTGGCTTGAAGCCTTTACATCAGAGCATCTTCATTTCATTATTTCTCTGCACCATATTTCTCTTTGAAAAACTCAATGTAGCTAGATGGCCATTGGCCCCACTATGAAATGTCGTCAGATGACCCTGCCCTTGATGCATCTTGGGAAGACCCGGCTTGTGTAGTATTGTTGTCATTGCTAAACTAGCTCTTCCAACCGGAAGGGAAAAAAAATCACGCATTCATATGTCAGTTTTTCCCTTTAAAAATGTGCCTTTGTTGTGCATATTAATGCCACTTATACCATTCGTTCGAGGCACAAGCTTGCCAACTAGTTAATGTTCATCAAAATTTAAAAATATGATAAATCGCTCAAAAGGTTTGAAAGAATGAGTTCAAACTTAATGGATTCCAATCGTATTAAGTAGCACAGTTACTTCCTCACATATGAACAGTCTCTGATACGACACACCCATTTAATGACATCAAGCATCAGAATAAATGCGTATTAGTCACCTCCGTTGAGAAGGACTTTTTTCCAGATTACATGGTGATTAGTTAATTAACAAAGTCGCATCACAGCATGAAACTTTGCAACTGTTATGAGACAACACTGAGATCACTCGCCATATTAAAAACCCATTGTCCACCCGCCCACAATGACAAGTCGAAGCTCGTACGGCCGGTGACAGAATCAACATCAAAACGTCAAGGACGATACAGCTATTGTAACACGAGACGTTGAGGAAGAACGCATGTTAGTTAGCGGCTGATAGAGAGAGAGAGAGAGAGAGAGAGAGAGAGAGAGAGAGAGAGAAAAAAAAACCTACGTGATAGGAGGATCTCACATCAGGTCAACTTCCCATTTATGAGACAACACAAGGTTGAGGGATAAATCCCCTTGTTCTGAAATTCCTGACTATTTTTGTAGAGGGACGAGAAAACTATCAGTTATTATCTCTCGCGTATCCGCAACACTTGTCACCTCTTGACGGTATTATAACCGTGAGGAAAAAAAATTTGTTTTTTTTCTAAGTGCATACCGCTGGTTACTATAAAGAAAAAATTCTAACGTAACTCGTACAAACATGGGGAAATAGATAGATAGGAAATCGTAATACTATTACAGTACCGTATTAGATTTCAGATGGCATTCTAAATATTACCAGAATATCCCTTGAAGAGGCCTAAGACGGGCAAGAGCATTCGGGAAATAAAATATAACAAGGTAGGTATTCTGAAACTAAGTTTGCTTTGTCGTCTTTCTTATACTTACTAGTTTAGCTGATTTATTACTTCACCTCCTATTTGGTATAAGATTTGTTGGGCTTACTTGAATTAACCTCCCTAAATATTGTCTGATATAGGTTCTAGCTTATCGGAAAATTTTCTCATTTTATTGCCTTTGAAGATTTCGATTACAAAAATATGTACATAACAACAAATTTAGGATTCGGTTTAACACTTACGCCGTATTTATAACTTTGGGCGAACAACATAAATTACCATCAGGGTTGAAGTGTGGGGTGGGGAGACGTATGAAACCTGTTATTGGGATTCATTGATACTATGAAATATATTTATTCACCTAATCTCCAGCACATTCAAACACTATGACCTCATGGTACTATTTAGGGACGAACTAATATCACGATGAAGCTATTCAAACATAGTAGAACAATTTGCGCATAATTTGATTACAGTTGCTGGAGACACCGTATTTTATAATTATGCCAGGAATACGTAAATATGCAGGAACTAAAACGTTCCAGAAATAGATTTCTATGGAAATGAGACATGAATCTAGCAGGAACTTGTTTTAACGTTATTATTATGTTGTATGGATTAGTTTTAATATCCCTATGTATATTTCCGTTCAGTATATAAGGAATACTTGAGTTGGTAAAAGAGAGGGTGAACGCCCTAGGTCACCCTTGGCAAAAAAAGAAAGAAGATCGAACTAAGCAAGAGGCCTGTCCCATAAGTCAAGATAAAACAACCTACCGGCTCGCCTCTTCCCCGAGAAGCTGCACCACCTAGATGGGATCCTTCATTTTTTAAGACCTCTGAAAGTCCTTAGATGGGAACGACGTCAATGGTATTAAATGTACAAGGTGGCTTAATCGAAGTCCCGATAGATTGCCTTTATCAAACTAATGAGTATCCGTTGTTATATTATGGAAGTTTTTATTAAAAAATTACATACCGGCTACTTACGATATTTTCCTGATTAAAGAGTCACGATTCATTGAGAAAAATAAGAAGGTAACTTTGAAACGAATTTATAAGAATTAGCTGCCCTATTGGAACGTATTTTGTCATAAAACTTAGACATTCATCATAGCGACATTGTTTCGTAATTTACATGCAGAAAAGCAATACCGTCGGTTTCTATGCTAATGTTAATCCTCAAGTATCTTGGCTGAAGTAAGCGAAACTATTTATTAATACAATTCCATTTTCATACTATAAATGTTTCCCAAGGCCAGCAGTACAAAAGCTTACCTTTCATTTCCCGTGCGCTCATTCCCGTGCGTCATTCGTATGCCCGTGCGCTAAATTTTGAATTGAAGAAATTTGATATGGGTCATGATTGGCACAACTTCCATTCGCCATATTGGTGGCTCCTTCTCTGGAGTATTTAACGCCACTTGTCATATAAATTGTTTGTTTCAAGTTAGTAGCATGAATTTGAAGGGAAATATCTGTTTGAAGGATTAAGTCTATGATATTATGCCAACTGGAATGACTGTCAATAACATTCCAGTCCAAATTGCAGCTATAAACCTTCTCTGTCAACCTTTGCTGTCTTCCCTGGCGTAATGTTTAGCATGGTAGAACAGCAATGGAGTTATGTAAGGTAACATTCCATGGTGTCACCAAGTATTATCATGTGGTCTTCTCAAAGGGACATTTTGACTTCTTAATTTGCATCTCACAATTCCGAGTCATTTTTTAAAAAACCCACACAGACCCACAGTAGTAAAAAATGACTTGTATATTTAGATATTTTACAGCAAATATTATTTTAAATAAATTACAGTATAACTTCTGCATTCTGAAACTCTATGTTGTTGCATTTACGTATGGTGCGCTGGATTCTGTGATATTTCTTAAAATGTAAGAAAATTATTAGTTATAAGCATCAGAAGAAGAAAGAAACTGTGTGCCTAAATGCTTGGGCACAAGTCCTCAACACAGTAAGACAGTTTCATGTCTCCATGGAAATGTCGTTCAGAATGAAAATTGACACCCGTGACAACGCTAAACATTCAATCATGGTAATGGATGAATCCATGATTTAATGAGTTTCTTCTTGATAACATCATTGGACGAATAAACCTATTTAAATACTCCAAAGCTAATTTAAGGACGGAGCGCTTAATTATGATATTGAAGCAACGACACATATGAAGCTGTAACGGTGAACAACATTTCATAGCGACCAAGTACGCTTTGTTTATCAGTTGCGTAATGGGTTCACCTGATGGTAGTGATGGTCCATTTTGTAACGGTTCCCGTTACTAGCGCCCCTATGGTGCTACTCCTACAATACTGGGGGGTAACTCTCTACCATTTTGGAGTTTATGTGCCAAAGCAAAGCATGAATATGTCCAAATTATACACTGTATCAATCGAAATTTAGAAACAAAATTTTATTCCGAAGATCCCAAAAAGCAAGATTAGAATGCATGAGCGAAAAAATTTGGGTGTAGGTGATACAGATTCTGTGTATGAGCAAATATTTACCATATAAACTAAGGAGGCCACAGCTGCTTTTTCAACAACATTTGAACTATTTGATTGATGTAAATAACTGAAAATCATATAATAATTGTTGCGGCTGCGTGCGAACGAAAAGTCAACCTGCAAAGTAAGTCTAGAAGAAAGAGAAACAAATTCTCTCGCTGAATGGGTCTAGAAATTTGAACCTTGAAATAAATGGAATAGATCGATCATGTAAGCCCTAGACCAATAAAATCCTTGAATCATCAGTTAAACCAAAAAATCATGGGAAGAAGAATCTCAATCCTGCCCCGAAGTCCTAAGACCGAGTGTCAACATTCAGTAGACGATCGGACGTGAGGTAAACTTTAGCCCTGTGTCCATGGACACCCTCGCACTATTGTTTGGAAAACGAAGGTGCGACACTGAAGTCTAACAACCCCAGTCCCGTTGTTCGAAGAATAATGAGTATCTTAAGGAATAAAGGGAGTCTATTGACTCCATCGTTGTAGGAGAGTATATGAAAGCCAGAGTTGATGACACTGTCGCTTTAGGTGGGTAGGTTGGTAGGTAGGTACTCGTAGGTTGACAAAGAACTGATATAGAGCAAGCAAAGTGCTAGAATGATGAGGCAGACCGAGCTTAATTGATTGCGTTCCTGGTGACTTCCCTTTCCAAGGTAGCTAAGCTAATTTCTCTACTTGGAGGTGCTCGGCTGGTTCATATTTGTTTGTTGGTCGCTAGAATAGTTACAAGTTAGGCATGACAATAACAAACATAAAAATATAATCTGCACAGTTCACAACATAATACAACTTGGTTTTTGTGTCTAAAGAGTGTAATTTTTCAGCCCGTTATGCCTGAATAGAGTGGACTCCTATTGACCAATATTAGCTTTTGAGTCGATGAGCTTGTTTACTATAAGCTGGAGACCTGAGTGCAAAACATCAATTTCGATTATGAGTTACCTACCTTGTTATGAGATCTGCTTTTGATTTATTTTGAACGAAAACTAAGTTTATTTGGTTTTTATATTAGGATATTTGGTTACATATAGGATTGATTTGAGTTCAAAATGGTTTTATTTGTGATGTTACTTATTCCTGTTTTGTAGGATATAATCCATTTAGTCGTTTATGCCTCATACATTATATACAAAAAGCAAAATCTTGACTTCACATGCAAATACTTCGAGGAATTCTGGTAATTTTTCCTAGTTAAGTTCTCAATGCAAGCCCAATCACCTTTAACCTTCAAATTCGTTGTTCAGTGTCATAATCGTCGGAACGTTGAAAAAAACTGCCGAGATTGAAATCCAAGCAACATTGGTTACTTAAGCAATTTTCATCATTTCAACAGATTCTAAAGACCTGATTTTGAACTACAATACAATATAGAAGAGGTAAGCCTTTTCATATATCTGTCTAGGTATCTAAACTTTTCTACGAATAAATTTTGTTGTTTTCGTAACATCTGTTAGGTACTTACTATTTTTAAAACAATGATCGTCTATAAAAATTTGAAATCGCAAAAGATCTCTCATTACTTACGATTTGGAAAAGTAGTCATGATTTAAAAAGCACCCTAATAACATGAGATATGAAGAGAACTAAAAACCCTTCGGTCATGTTCCGTGAGAGGTCATATTTAAACAATGGGACAATGGATAGTGATAGATAAGTGTCATTCCATGAGTGAATGCAGGATTAGTCTAATAACTTTCTAATGTGGTTTCAGTTCACTATGATAAGTTTCAATACAATGAATACTTTTTGAACTCCACTTTTTAATTTTGATCAAATTTTAATATATGTTTTCTTCTATGAACCGTAGTGTTACAGAGGCATTATCTTCTAATAATCATTGGGGAGCGGAAAACTATTCAGGAAGTGAAGTGCGACTTTAAATTAGCGTAGGTGTAATATGAACTGGGCACATTCCTCTGAGCACGATGGCTCGCAAAGAAAGGCCCTATTAAAAGATGCTTGCAATAAAACGTCTACTCAAATGTCACCCCCTCCCCCCCTAACCATTATACTTAATTCGAGGCCACTTGAATTCTTCAAGTGACTCTATGCATAGTTCAAAGATTTCTTGTGAATCCAATAATAGATAATTTATGAAGCTGCGTGATGAGTTGATGATATTCATTATAAAGTATCAGAAGTTACTACCTGTATGAATGTAGAAAGAAGAAATTGTACCTACGTGACTTTGCATGCTTTGAAAGGTTATCTATTAGTTGAACGTGCCCGGAGCATCAATTGGTAGAGGACAAGATTTTTCCTTGAAAAAAGTGCCGGTTATTAACCAGGGTTTTCAAAGACTCTGCAACGGTAAGTACTAATAAAATAAACTGAGTAATGAAATATAAACTTCGACTAATATAACATGTGCTGATTCGTGTTATTATTATTGTGTGGTGCCTAGATGGAAATTAAGAACTGCCCATGGGTCTAAAATTTGCTGAATTAGGGTCTTCATTACATATGCAGTTACTAAAAACATAGGGTTACTGGAGACAAGGCGAACCGCACTTACTAATTCTTCCTCCGTGATTCAATTCGGGGAATATTCAAAATATG
This sequence comes from Adelphocoris suturalis, assembly GCA_030762985.1. Taxonomy (NCBI): domain Eukaryota; kingdom Metazoa; phylum Arthropoda; class Insecta; order Hemiptera; family Miridae; genus Adelphocoris; species Adelphocoris suturalis. The sequence goes on from CM061048.1 coordinate 45,819,359, forward strand.
TCGCTCAGCCAGTTTGCACTAATTGTTTCTTAAAACATATTGGTAAGTAATCCATGCATTACAGGGTCGTCCTTAGGAATGGATTGTATTTAATTTTGGTGAGAATTAAAACAAGAGAAAAAAAGTACGATGATTTCTCGGGAATCCCCCCCCCCTCTCCTACCATTTAATCCCTCCACCGACGGTATATTTGAAACTTCCAAGGTTGCATAACTGGACAAAAATCTGGACAGAACAAACAATAAAGACAGTCACGAAAATTCTGATGAATATAATAAAATGATTACGATTAATCGTTACTAACCCCCTCCCCCATTCACTCCCCTCCATCATGAAATTTGAAGTTCCTGTTACATACTCCAAATCTAGACAAAATTCTAAGTTTAAAAAAAAAATCACTAAACTCGGACAAGAGTAGTTAAAACTTAATGATTTATCAGTATTGACCCCTCCATTCACACCTTCTATCATGAAATTTGAAACTCCTATTTTCCAAAACTAGACCGAATTCAAAGTTGAACAAAAAAGAATCACGAAATATCGAACGAGAATAGTTAAAACATCATTGTTTATCAATATTACCCCCTCCGTTCACCCTCTCTCTTGATGAAGTTTGAAAATTCTGACATCCTCTCCAAACTATATCGTATTCAAAATTGAACAAAATAAAAATCACGAAAATCGGTCGCGATTTGGAGTTTGGGCAGCGCTTGACAAACCCGGTTATTACCCCTCCCCACCACCCCCTCGACAGCAAATCCGAAATTTACTAGGTTTGTTGCACAATTAGACTGAAATTCGAGTCGATCAAAATGAAAATCACGGAAGTCGGTTGAAAATTGTAGCCTTGGTAGCGTAGACAAAATTTGTCGAAAAAACCCATGTTTTTTCGGCTTTACCGCCCCATTTCCCCTGTTCCACCTTGAAATTCAGACTGTCCGAGGTTTGCTGCACAACCAGACTAAAATTGGGATTGAACAAAGAAATAATCTCGGAAATCGGTTCCGAATTGTGGCATGGACGGCGTCGATAAAATTTGTAACACACACACAGACATACACCTATCGTTTCTTTTTTTTCTTTTTTTCTTCCACGGATTCGGTTTTGGAATGATCTGAAACGTATTTGTATGCGGCTATTTTTTTCTCATGCTTGGATTGTCCCCCAACCCTCTGGATCAATTCCAATAGGTCGTCTTAAATAAGAAGCTTTGCCTGTATGACCTAGCTCCTGAGGGACGTCCTAGAAAGTTGTAAAACCTGTTGGATCCGGTTTGCGCATGCGCTCGCTAGTGTTGATCATATGGTAGAGATATCTATTGGCCACCATCTGGAGACTAAGCTACACACCTTCTAAAAATGTCACCCTAGAAGAGACTAAAAGTTGGTATATTTCTGGGAGTGCCGTGAAATTCCCACAAGACAGACGGATCTAAAATCGAATGGCAATCTCTGAAACAAAAATAGCAAGTGAAAATTTAGATTTTAGAGATTACAATTTTTTTTTTTTTTAGCACGAATGTTAAACATCCCAAGATTCGGTAGTGAGGAAGCAAAATCATTGAATTTTTTTTTTTGTATTTAATTAGCTCAATAATTCACTGTTGATTGTCAAAAAAGGAGATATTCAAGGACTTCTACTAAGTTACTAACAGGTGTATCACGAGAAAGGAGATAAACCCACCTTGAAATGTCGACGGAGAAATACTTGGCTTAGACGGTAGAGAAACGGGGACTCCTGCTATAGCTTTTCACGTCAAATCCATCCCACTTTCCACAGAACTCGCACCTTCTATACTCCCCACACCTGCTGCATCCAGGAAATTAAGTTGTAACTGATTCAGTAACTACACCCTTCAACCCCGCTACCGAATTCTCGCGAATACAAAACGGGGGCTTTTACCCAGTTTGTGAACAATTCCTTTTCCCTGGCGAATTGAGTAATAGAATGAACACCACTCTCCACCCCCCCTCCGCCGACTATTTTCCAACAACTGTAACACAAACACCTGGCGTTTTGTACGAGTTGTGACACTTTTGTCCGTTTTGAAGTGAACTTCATAGTAAATGTCTGAACAATCCAATTAAACTTTCATGTAAAGTGGTGAAAAGCAGAAACAATCTGTCTTCAGCTGCTCCCAATTTTCACTTTTTCCAGAAGTGAGGCATGGGTTCATGAAAATGTCAAAAGAAAAACTGAATTTACAAAAAATGGGGTTATGACCTATGTAATTATCATAGCTCTCAGTTCTCATTAATTATTTTCGGCATTGGTAAAAGAAAAAAAAAATTATCAACACCAGTTGATTGCAGATTTAAGTTGGAAGACGATCTGTCTACTTTTTTCAAGTTTTTACACATACATTAATTTCCTCGTTTTTATTATCAAAAAGACATTGTACTGTTGGAACCGTTGCACAATAGTCCTTAATAATCCTATTGTCCAGAATTCACCTTGATTAATCGGTTTTGGAAGCTTATTGGTATAAAACGAGGAGTGACATATCGTAAAATGCTCAGCCTTGGTGGATACAATACAGAAGAAATGGTGATGTGGATACTATAAGGCGGTAGCAGGTCGGCAACACTCATCAACGGGCAGTTGAGGTGGATGCCGTTTCTACTATTTTCTGTGTTCTTTGGTTGCCAAATGTGTCGAAGGAAATTAAAATGTAATTTCTTCCGAATCTCTTTATCGTGACAGTTGCTCTCAAACCATTTTCTAAGCTCTCCTCTTCTTCACAAACGTCACAAATTGAAGAACGGGTCACCTTAGGGAGATGCACTGCCCATGCAAATTTGGTATAATTACATAGAGTATAACAGAAGTTTTATATCACTTTCATGGAGGGAAATATGTTATTCAATTTGGAAGTGCCACAATAGAAAAAATAGCACTCAAGAATATTAAAACATGAGTATTGATCAGCTGACAAATATTTCTGGAATTTTTGTCCGCAAGCCAATCTTTCTGGTTCTGGCCTTTTTTTCCAACGGCTCCTATTATCAACTTTAATGTTTTCATATATTCCGACTAAAAGTCAGAAGCATTAAGTCAAGTCATTATCATAATAATCAGTAGCGCGTCAATATGCGATTTGAATTGCAAACATTTTTGCTTGAGGGTTAGTTTATTTACGTTGGAAGAACGAACACAGTAATTTCACCGAGCTCTCCGAAATTTTGTTCTCTGGATCAACGTATGATTCGAAGACGGCTGGTGGTATTCATTGAAATAGGAATCCCACTAGCGGGATTTTATTGCTTGAAATAAACTATTTTTCGTCTGTATTATTCTGTGTTTAAGGATATTGGCTCTTGCCTTTGTAGCAGGTAGGACCTCTTCAACCGTATTTATAGTGCCCGAGATCTAAAAAATGTGCAAGAACTTCGCCGTGAGGAAGGATGGAGAGGGCTAAAACAGAGTTTGCCAACGTGACGGTACTACATTATATTCTGTCCGTAGCTGCCTCATTGTATGCTTGACGCCCGGTTCGTTAATATTGAAGTGGTACTAGAGACTTGTGCTCAACTTTCGAAGTTCTGGTGTTATTTCAGTTTTGTTTTATAAAAGCAGGTTGTTTTTCAAATTGTTTGATACAGCTTGTTAGCTGTTCTCGCCTTGGTACCTTCCTTGTGTTGTTTAATTTGGATTTTTTTCGGAATGGCTGTACTATTTAGCGAATTTCCAAAGAATAAAAGACCTATTTAGATGGCTTCAAAATTTTAAATGGGGTAGGGGGGGGGGGGGGGGGATCCGTGTCATTCGTCAAAGAACACAATCTTAGATTCTAATGTCATATAATTAATACTTACCTACCTACTAAATATTTACATATTTATAGGGTATATTTCCAGACGACAACTCACTTTGAATGGCGTGTAAATTTCATTTCAACGCAGAAACATCCGACGGCGATAGACAGGTCGAGCTTGTTGGCCAGCCCGATCGCTCCAGAATTTCAGGTGCAAATTTATAATAGTGTGCTTTTAAAAGCCGGTTTCTTGACAATAGGGCATTTTGGGTGTCATAGTCGAGAAGAATTTTTCAGCGGCTGAGTCGATTGCGATCCCTCCCAGATCTCTAAGATTCGTAAATAAGTGAGGGAAAAATAGATTTTTATCTGCAAAATGCCTTAATTGGACTAAAATTTTGAATTTTCGAGTGTACTGCGTGTTCTAACATTTTCTTTGGGATCTCGCCACATAGCCGTCCCCTCAGTTTTATTATCATTTTTTATTTTTTTATTCCGTATGATGGAATCTTCTGCAATTCAAAGTTACAAATTCATAATCCTTTTCAATCCTCCTAATAGTCTTGGTCGCCCTTGACTCACGACCCAAGAGGAAACATGGAAATTATCTTTACTAAAATCCCTCCAATTTGCCATATGTGTCCCCACAGTCGAGAGGGGGCTCGACAATGGGCGGAGACAATTTTCGGTTATGCACATTCTAAGATCTCGGGCATTATAAATGAACATGTAAAGAGGTTTAAGGAATAATGAGTAATTAAATATACATACCTTTAACAACTATATGGAAAAATTGAAATGTAATTCAGAAAAAAATTCAATAATGAAATAATCAAAGAATGGAAACTATCAATATCAGGAATTCGGTTCTAGGATCTTGGTCATTGAATAGTGGTAGATCTTGGAGGTTCGTCATATACAGATGAAACATTTCTCCAAGAGTTCTAAAGATGTGACTGAGAAATTATTTCCGGTATGATCTAACATCTATACCTAGATCATCTAACTAGGCAGTTAAGCTTTTTAGAGTAGGATCTTGTCATTGAACCTGAAGTCTTATTGCCAAAAGTGAAAATTTTTTCGTCGAGTTTATTGCAACCAAGGAGCTTCCTGGAATTTTTCATAGTTTTTTAGCGATCATAGACTCTACGTAGAAAGAAACATTTTTGGGCGTTTTAGTAGTCAGAACATACGAATTTAAATGGAAAACACTGTTTTCGAGTGATAAATAATCAGCTCGTAAGTAACCTCTCATGTTCCTCGAAAAACGGATCGAAAGGATGCATTCCTGACATATCCAATCAACAAAATCTGAAGGAATTTCGTGCGACAACGTTTTACGAATAAGTTAAGGTAAATTCCAGTGCATTTTGCGAATTTTTGTAGATGACTATTGAAATGGCTCTACTGAAATTAAATTTTATTAATTTTTTATATACATTTTATAATATGTAAACTAAATAAATGAAGTCAGATGCCCAAAAGAAAGGTCTTCCTCCTCCCGGTTGTTCTTTGCGGAGACATTTGCAAATATTATATGAGGAAGGGCGATAGAGCCTATATATTATACAGCCTTTAGTTCACTATAAAGTTTTATTACCTATACTGTTTAGTGATGCCATGTACACATCTCTTTTTTGCAAGAAGATGTTGAAGGATCACCACAAATAACGAGAAAACCAAATTGTCCTCAAGTTTAGTTGGTAGCAGAGTGAAAACTGCACTACTCCCTTGGAGGAAGCGAAAAGTGACGCCACCTCTGGTCAGCCATTCACAGGACCGTTCTCAGCGCCTTCCCCCTCTCCTGATTTTTAAATTCAAGTTTAATTAAGAAAAAAATGCTTTTTATCGGGTTTTATTATATATTTGTGAATCTAAGATGGTCTAGGGTACATTAAAAGAGGTTTCAGGCCGGCAGAATTTCAGATGAATGCAAGTTCCTCATTATCAGATCAACGTCCAAGTAATTCTTTTTTTAGAATAAATAGTCCTCTCAATAAACACTGTTGCTTAAGTGAGGACGAGGAAGCTCATAGTGAACAATGAAATCTCTATTTTCATTATCCAATACAGTACTAGTAATAACTGTAATCCATGTAGATAAATTGTAAATCACCGTGAACCGCGAAGCGGAGGCGCTGTAATAGCGTCCTCTTAAGGTCAAGTTATGCAAAACCTGTACGACCGCTCTGTATTGAAGGATCGGTCAGCACTGCGCGCCGTAGCTTCCACAAGCTCACTGCCATGCAATTTTCCATAACCATTTAGCAATTTTGTGATTCGTACTCTGATCGATTTATACAAATGGAATTGAGGTTGAGTTTCAATAAATTTTCCTAAATTCAATAAATTACTAACTAAGTCATGCCAAAAAAATAATTTTTAATACCTTGAATAAAATAAATATCAATTTACATTACCGCAATTATAACAATTGTTACTCCTTTTTTTTATAGCAACAAATAACAATTTATTGTACTTTTACCTCGAGCATATCTATAGGGTGACAGACTTGAGACGCATTGGAGGGAAAAAGTTGGGAAGCAATGTAAATGTCCTGAATAATTCAGATGGGAAACCAACGGTTTCAGCAACTGATCAATACTGGAAACAGCCGCTCCATCTTCCCTCCGAGTGACCGTATAGTTCTTCTGGCTCCTCTATACGAAGTGACACCGCCCTTGCCATGGCAAACAATGTTGTTACTCTCACCCATCCAACAACGTACGAGTAAGGACGACTCCATTTCTCTGAAAGAACGTGAGCTGTTCTTCTCAGAAATGTGTCAAATTCCCGGTGCAAGGCTCCTTCGCACGAACAAACCAATGGGGTAAAGGAACCTCGTGCATCTTCAGCTGCCCGGTCGTGCTTGGCGTGTTTTGCTTGGGCTGCTGTGTTGGCTGTTTGTAACCATTCTTGAGAGCGATAAGAGGCGGCGTCAGCATTCACTATGCGGTTATCAAAAAACGCCGGCCTCCCTCGCTCCCAAACTCCCATGACCTTGATGTCAGGGCTTCCGCCTTCGGCCTCTTTTATCACTGGTTCCACTGTCGCTCCCCCCCCCCCCCCCCCCCCCCCCCCCCCACGCCCAGCTCTGCCAAGCCTGTCACTGCATCTCTAACTTCATCATGGCCCCTTTTTACTAGCCCCCTTTTTTTGCAGTTCAAGGCGTGCGATATTCGAAGGTAGCCCCGCAACCATCACAATTGTTGGGTAGGTTCAGGGGTGTTAAAGCCATACCTCAAAGCAAGGGCATCACTAAATTGGGTTGGAGACAGGTCGAAGCCGTCACTTGCTTTTGGGAGCACTGTCAGCCGTTGAGAAGATCCTACGACCCTTTTCATAACTTTATGTTTGGCAGGATTTAATTGCCGTATTATGATGTCACTTTGACGGCTCAAATTTTCTTCTCGATGACGCCTTTCTTCTTTGAGCACCCTCGTGACTGTTTCAAGGGGATCTTCGCACTGCAATGGTTTGCCAGAGAGAATTGCAGCTGTCAACGTCTCTCCTGCCCTTTTAGATGTTTGGAACACATTTGAAGTGTTTGCTGGATCCTGAATTCCGAGTCCTCCGAGTCGTACTGGCATACTCAGTAGGTTCTCCTTCAGTGCTGCTTATTTCTCGCCCCTATTAATGCTGGCATGAGTCGTTGGCGGATCGCATCTCGTAGTGGATGATATTCATCTTCACATCCCCCGATTACCCGTTGTGTGGAAGCCCACTCAAATTGAAACGACTTCGTGAAGGCTGCATGAGCGGCTTGCGGGCTTTTTTGTGCTGATATTGAAAAATGTATTGGTTTGATCCACCCATTTCTTCACTTTTCCTGGACAAACTTCTTCCTTCGATCTAGTGGCCCAACAATACCACCTAAAAATCTGTGATCATAAACAATTTTGACATTAAGGCTTTCAAACAAGGCTCTAGCTTCATCCATGTTATTCCTTGCTACTGCTGAAATAAAAATTGTAACTAGTTATAGTTAATTACAGGTAGTCCAAAAATTATGCATATAAGGCATTGATTTATCAACAACATTTACAATAATTGAACTTGGAAACTAATGAATTTTTTCACTTCAATGTTTCAACTTTTGACCGTATCCCACTCAAACGAATGGAAAACTATTTGTAAATAGAAAAAATTGCTAGTAAAACTACTGTTAGGAAAAACGTAAGGTATTTTGGAATATGGTGATCCTTTATAGTAGGTATTTGAATATCAATTTTTTTCACTGTACTTCACTATAACATTGAATTTATTCTTAACGTCTGTATTACGTGTTATCTTATTCATTATGTCTATTTATATATATCCAGTCAATTTCTGTGAATTTAAGTAAGTTTATTAATGTTCGCTTTTATAAATAAAGCTCTTGTCTTATGTTCTGTAGCTGATCTTCTCCCCTCTTTTTATCTAAGATTTTTGTTGAATTCGCTTGTAAATTGTACTTTGAGAGAGCGAGAGAGAGAGAGAGAGAGAGGAGAGAGAGAGAGAGAGAGAGAGAGTGTGTGTGTGTTGGTGTGTGTGTGTGTGTGTGTCGGTGTGTAAATAAATAAGTATGATAGAAATGACCTGCGGCAAGCAATTTCCGAGCTAAAAAGAGTGGCGACCAATAACATCAAGGTCATGGCTGCAACCGTGTCATGGCGTGGGGTGTGGTGCGGGAAAAGCGCCACGGAGTTACTTGAGTTGGGCATCTCAGCAGCAGTGCTCCGTGGTATCACTACCCGCGTCCTGAGGGGTTCTTACTTGAACTGGTGGTCGTTTTATAGGACACTTCCTTTCATCCCATTCTTCCTCCTCATCCTGCAATTTAATGGTGGGCCCCCTCCGCCTTTGAGGGGAGTTTCGTAAAAACAAAAAAAAGTGTGTGTGTGTGTGTGTGTGTGTAGGAAGAAGAGAGAGAGAGAGAGAGAGAGAGAGAGAGAGAGAGGAGAGAGAGAGAGAGAGGAGAGAGAGAGAGAGAGAGAGAGAGAGAGAGAGAGAGAGAGAGAGAGAGAGAGAGAGAGAGAGGGAGGAGAGAGAGAGAGAGAGAGAGAGGAGAGAGAGAGAATTCAATATTTTATCATTCAAAAATTATTGACACTACGACGTATCGTCAAAATTTTTGACAACTTCACTTTGACGACTTTGTTTTTAATGACGTCACTAGGAAGTTCAAATTTCTCCCCAGAATGCTACAATTAAATAGGAAGCCTCTCTGAGACATCAAGAGAAGAATGAGCTTATGGACTTCATGCTAATAAGACTAAATTGACTCGACGTTGTTGTGTGGATACATCAATCATTAGTGGATCCTTTTGCCGCAAGGTTCTCGCTTGTCGCCGTTTTTTAGGATAATTTTAAGCAAGGCAATCAAGAAATACAACAACTGCGATTCAATAAATCCGGAATAACTCAAAATTATAATAAGCAAGTCGAATTCCGATTGAATACGTCCGTTGGGTCGCCCCTTGGAGGTAAACAGTCGTAAATTTCATAAGGACCCGGAAGGAGACGAATGAGGTGCTAATCCCAAAGGTGAGGTGGCGTACGATTTTTTCGCAAACCGTTTTAGGATCTCCGCTGTAAAAAGGATAACTTGGTGGATGTACGAGAATTAACATATTATGACTTGGCATCTCCGAATGCGCCGTGAATATAGTAGACGAATTGGTGGCGATTCGTTTGGCTTCCGCGTTCATTATTGAGTAGGTATTTGAAGTTTCGTGCTACATCTATCAGATGCTTCCAAGAAAAATCAATATGACCGAGATGGTTGTTTGAATAATATAATTCACAGTAATTATATCTTAAACTTTTTTTGGTACTTGGAAGAATAACAATCCTCATTGAGCTGCTATTGTTCAGAAAACAGAGGAGATTTATTGAATACAGACACAATTCATACATTTATGTTGTTGGGCTCGGCCCGTGTTGTTGGATAAAGTCTAGACAATTCGCCTATCATTTTA